>CM038680.1:501707023-501938163 GCA_021605205.1 Aegilops longissima
CTTTTGAAATTATCCTCCGGGGCCCTTTTGTTTTTCCGAGTTTAAATGTCTCAAAGGCCGGGTTTGTTTGGGCCTTGGTTAACACCCGGCCCCACCGTTAAATTTTCCGGGGGTCTTTTCTTTTTCCCACTTTTAAATTTCTCAAAGGCCTTTTTAGTTCGCCCAGACCACATTTTCCGGTCCGCTTTGCATTGACTCCATCTCCGTCCTTTTGCCTCGGTTTAAGCTCGAAATGACCGATTTCAGTGGCTAAAACCAACACCTCAATTTGTCATTTAGCTCCTCGTATCCAACGTTAAGGCGAAACCTTTTCACCCAACACCTTAAACACCCAATAACCCTCTAAGCACTATTTTCCTCCGCCGATCACGCGGGCAAACTACAATTTGCTCTCCTAGCCTCTAGCCATTGCACCTCCCAACGCTCCCCAAACCCGCCACTTGCCACAGACACGCTCACGGCGTCTTGGCCATCCACAAGCCGGCCTTTCTGGTGCGCCACGAGGCCCGCTGAGCTCCTCCCTCCGCCGCAGCCCGGATCGGCCCCGATCCGGCCTCGGGAGCCGCGCCACCCGTTGACTCCTCCCTCCCTTTGTTTTTCTCTAAGTTTTTGCATCGTTTGTTAATTTTGTGCAATATTCAACTTGCTATATCTTCGCATCCGTAGATCCATTTTTCGCGTATAATATGTTAAAATGTTCGTCTCGAAGAGTAGATCATTTCATTCCATTGCATCATTTTCATTTGAGCTCATCTTGATGCCCGAAATGCTGTTGGAAGAGTGCAATGTGCTGATAGTTTCTGATTTTTATCAGGAGTTGCACTTTTGTTATTTTTGCCATGATTAATATGTGCACCCTATGAATTTGATTCCTACATGTGTTTTGTAAAATGCCATGTCATCTTTCCAGTGGTTTATGCCATGTATTTTTGTGATCTATGTGGTGACTAGCACAAGCATGCAAAGTAGGTGTCCTAATGTTGCTGATTTCAGCCCTGTTTTAGCTGATTTTGATGCCATGTTTGCTTGATGATACCGAGAGATCTATGCATATTTTGAGATACTTCAGTAAGGGTGTTTTGTAAAGAATGACTTGCTCTATCCATCCATGCCTTTTTTTGCAATTATGGGATGCCATAGCTTGAGCCAATCGAGCTCTACTTTTGCTACCAAATGATTCCTGGCAGATTGTATACGTGTTATTCAATTTTGCCTAGCTTGTTGTGGTTGATCCATATATGCTATGTTAGTGTTCTTGCCATGGATGTCTTCTATGTCATGTCTTCTTGATGTATGTATGCTTAGTTTATCATTTGAGGCTCTGTAGTGAGTGCATTGAGCTTGTTAACATGCCATCTCGTTATCAGTTTTTGACTTGTCAAGTTGCTGAATCTGTTAACGAGACTTTCAATTTTTACATGAGTGTTACTATATTTTCTAGTCCTTTTTGGCTTATGGTCAGTAAGGGACTTTTGAAATATGCTTTGAGTAGATTCATGCCATGCCATGTTTTGCTATTTTAATGTCCTGTAGCATGTAGTTTTGTTGCTCTGAACATTGCAACCTGTTACTGTTTTTGCCATGTCCAGCCTGATTATTATTGCACTTTTGCCATGCTTGTTTGAACCTGTTATGATGTGAACTAGCCGTAGCTCAGTGCTCATCTTTTGTCGAGCATCATGTGTAGATCACTGCCATGTGCTTTTTGATACGTTTGGGTGCAGTAGCTTAATTATTTGTTGCTTGCTAAGTGGCATCATGCTGTTAATGGCAGAGTTGCGCCAATCTTGTTTTGCTTGCCATTTGCAAACCGTGCATCCGCTTCCGTGATCTTTATATCGATTTCAACCGAAATCATCTCATCTTTCCAGTGGCATGCTTGGTTTGCCAAGTTGATGTCTGGTTCATCATTTACCTTCGGAGCGCATATAAGCATTGCATATCCCATCATGCATATCATGCCATGTTTTGCATCATGTTGATTGTGCATTGCACCGTGATTTATTGTGGTTCCTTTGTTTGTGTTGTTGCTTTGGGTAGAGTCGGAGACGAGTACGTGAACGAGGAGCCTGTTGAGAACGTTTCGAGGATCAAGCTTTCGACAACTCGAGAACATTGCGAGCAAGATGACCATACCTCGAAATCACTTCTATCTTTGCTATGCTAGTTGCTCGCTCTTTTGCTATGCCTATGCTGCGATGCCTACCACTTGCTATATCATGCCACCCATATTGCCATGTCAGCCCCTAACCATCCTTTTCCTAGCAAACCGTTGATTGGCTATGTTACCGCTTTGCTCAGCCCTCTTATAGCGCTGCTAGTTGCGGTGAAGTGAAGTTTGTTCCTTGTTGAACATGGAGATGTTGTTCCTTGTTGGAACATGTTTACTTGTTGGGGATATCACAATATATATCTGCTAATTAATACATCTATATACTTGGTAAAGGGTGGAAGGCTCGGCCTTATGCCCGGTGTTTTGTTCCACTCTTGCCACCCTAGTTTCCGCCATACCGTGTTATGTTCCTTGATTTCGCGTTCCTTACACGGTTGGGTGATTTATGGGACCCCTTGACAGTTCGCTTTGAATAAGACTCGCCCAGAAGGCCCAACTTTGGTTTTACCATTTGCCACCTAAGCCTTTTTCCCGGGTTTTCGCGAGCCCGAGGGTCATCTTTATTTTAACCCCGGACCAGTGCTCCTTCGAAAGTGCTGGTCCGAACTAGAGCCCTGGGCGCCCCTCAAGGCAACTTGAGGTTTGGTTTTAGTTGTATGGACTGCTCATCCGGATGTGCCTCGAGAACGAGATATGTGCAGCTCCTATCGGGATTTGTCGGCACAATCGGGCGGCTTTGCTGGTCTTGTTTTATTGCTGTCGAAATGTCTTGTAGTCCGGGATTCCGAGATTGATCGGGTCTTCGGTAGAAGGAATATCCTTCGTTGACCGTGAGAGCTTATAATGGGCTTGTTGGGACACCCTGCAGGTAATATCTTTCAAAGCCGTGCCCGGTTATGAGGCAGATGGGAATTTGTTAATGTCGGTTGTAGAAAACCTAAAGTTGACCTCAATAAAATACACATCAACAAGGTGTAACCGTGATGGTCTCTTCTCGGCGGAGTCCGGAAGTGAACACGGTGTTGGAGTTATGTCGACGTAAGTAGTTCAGATCACTTCTTGATCACTACTAGTTTCACGACCGTGCTTTGTTTCTCTTCTCGCTCTCTTTTTGTAAGTAGCCACCATAAATGCTAGTCGCTTGCTGCAGCTCCACTTTACTACCTTGTCCTTCCTATTAGCTTAAATAGTCTTGATCTCGCGGGTGTGAGATTGCTGAGTCCCCGTGACTCACAGATACTTCCAAAACAGTTGCAGGTTCCGATGAGGCCAGTGCAGGTGATTCCACCGAGCTCAAGTGGGAGTTCGACGAGGAACGTGGTCGTTACTATGTGTCGTTTCCAGATGATCAGTAGTGGTGCCCAGTTGGGACGATTCGGGGATCTGTGTTAGCATTTGGGGTATCTTCTTTATTTTGGTTCCGTAGTCGGACCTTGAGTGTACTCAATGATGAATGTTTATTTATGTACTCGTGTGAAGTGGCGATCGTAAGCCAACTATGTATCTTTCCTTGATTATTACATGGGTTGTGTGAAGATTACCTCACTTGCGACATTGCTTTCAATGCGGTTATGCCTCTAAGTCGTGCCTCGACGTGGGAGATATAGCCGCATCGGGGCGATAAGTTGGTAATCGAGCCTTCCCGACTTAGGAGCCCCTACTTGATTGTTTGTTGACGTTGTTGAGTCTAGAATGGAAAATGTTTTGAGTCTTAGGATTATATATATCGGAGAGTAGGATTCTTTTTACTTCCCGGTCCTTCGTCGCTCTGTGAGGTCTCCCGACGAGAGTTTTGACTCTTCTCTCCTCAAATTTCACTAAAAAATTTTTAGGATCACGTGGGTATCTTGGAATCGTCCGATGGTTTTGTGACGAGAACATTGTTCTTGGTGCCTCCCGACATTTAGGGGTTGTGGCGGTGTCCCGGGAGTTGAGCTCCGAGGTGTTGTCGCCACAATTTTATCGCTGCAGATTCTCGAATACGAGTTTTGCCGACATCGAAATCTCTTTTGTGCAGTTGTTGGTGAGATAACCTCGATAGCCCAAAGATCGTGGCGAAAAGGGAGTATTGCCATGACTTGCATAACGGATGTTTTTCAAGGTCGAGGTACACGATTTCCGAGGATTTCTTGGTTATGTGTTGACGGATGGATACTGTTTGGATCTAGGTATTGTTAGTTTGGGTGATATATTTTGTGTCCCTGTATCCCCAACACCAGATTGCATAACCGTAAAGTTTCGGGAGTTTATAGGTGGGAATTCTAGTAGCTTACGGGATATTCTTTCCGATGATGTATGATTTGAGATTGGGGTTCAACGTCTAGTGGTCCGCCCATTCACGGTCGATTTACAATGGTCGCGAGACGCCTTAAAGAATCCTTGGCTATGCTGATTCGGGACGCCTTGTTAGTCATTCGTGACGTCCGCTATACGTCAGGTCCGTGTGGGCCCCACCACTAACACTTTGAGCGAAATCTCTATCATGTGTTTGTTCCGCTCATTCTAGAAGCCAACCTTTTGTTTTCAGTTGTAATATTGAATTGTTTCTAAGATGATGTTGTTTCCATATCTTTATCTAAGTGGCTTCTCACCTTAATGGATGTGTGATGATTAACTTTGAATTCATTCGCTCATTCTTGTTGAATGTTTATTGTGAAGACTATATGTTGCAATTTCTATCCGCTGATTCTACTTATCAATTTGTCTATCAAAGGACTAACGGATGTCACCCTCTCTCCAGATGGCTCCGCCAACGCCCGAATCCGGATCGCAATGATGGGGATCATCGAATCCTCCACCTCCACCTCCACCTCCGCCTCCGGAGGCCCGGCAAGCTATCATGGCAGCCACCAATGCCAATGCTCGATGATTTTGCAGCTCTTGCAAGAACGCACTCAGGGCAAGGCAATCAAGGCAATCAAGGCAATCAAGGTCAAGGCAACCATCAGCCACACTTTGCTACTCTCGATCGGTTCCTCGCTAATCAGCCAAGTCTTTGGGTTTACGTGTTGAGGCAACAGACGACGATGATTGGTTAGTGGACATCTGCAAGCACTTTGATTGTAGCAATGTCGACACGAGGACTTTGTCAAGTTTGCATCGCTTCAACTCAAGGATCAAGCTGCTGAGTGGTTCCAAAGAATACAAAGATTCCAGAGGAGGCCGTGTCATTACAGGATGAGTTCCGCCGTGATTTCCGAGCTCATCACATTCCAAAAGTGTTGTTGAGAGCAAGCGTGAGGAGTTCCGCAATCTCAAGCAAGGCAACATGTCTGTCTATCAATACAATATCCAGTTCGAGTAAGCTCGCCTGTTTTGCTAAGCAAGATGTACGATGAAAGGAGTATGATCTATCATTCAGAGGTGGTCCGAGAGAAGATCTGCAATTACCTCTTGTGCTGTTTGAGCCAGATAAGTATGATGATTTCTACAACATGGCTCAAGCAAGAAGCGGCTCAGCTCAAATGCGAGGCTTCTAAGAAGAGAATCAGGATGCAGTTCAGTCCTCCTCGTCCTCTCAAGTGGCAGCCAAGCAGCAGAAGTTTTACTGCCCCTCCTCCGCTCCGTCGGCCTTACCAGCAGAAGAACTCAGGTGGCCGTGGATCTTCCCACCCACCCAACCCAAGCTATCGTAACAAGTCTAATTCTCAAGCTCCAAGGTCAAGTGCTCCTTACCACCGTCCGCGCTCTCGAGGTCACTTGCAACAAGTGTCGCAGAAGGGTCACTATGCTAACAAGTGCTTCAACCAGAGGCGCCTTCCGCCTCCTCCTCTGTGAAATCTTCCAAGCAATGCGGTGGTCAAGCATAATCCAATTCTGCCAAGGTCAATATGATGAATGCAGCTCAGCAGAGGATTCTTGAGATGTGTTAATGGGTAATCTCTCGATTAATGATATTCCTGCAAAAGTCTTATTTGATACTGGTGCATCGCACTCTTTCATCTCAAGACCTTTTGTGGCTATGCATGATTTGGTTACTCAAGCTTTGCCTAGACCTTTGTCTATTGTTTCTCCGGCTAAGGAGATGACTTCTCGAGTTTTCGTTCCGGATGTTTCTATCAAGATGGGCGATTATAGGTTTCTTTCTAAACCTATTGTCCTTGGTGACTCGGATATTGATCTTATTCTCGGAATGGACTGGCTTTATCAGCACAAAGCTCAGCTTGATTGTGCTGCTGTGGAAATTCAATTGACTCATTCTTCTAATGATGTGATCATTTATGCCTCTCGTGATGAAACCATTCGGTTGTTTTCTCTCAATGAGAAGGGCGAACTGAATGCCATCTCTCGATTCGATCGTTTGTGAGTACCAAGATGTCTTTCCGTAAGAGCTTCCGGTATGCCTCCTCATCGGCCGATTGAGTTCGTTATCGATCTTGAGCCCGCATCGAACCCGCTTGCAAGCGCCCATACAAGCTTGGACCTGATGAGCTGAAGGAATTGAAGAAGCAGCTCGATGAACAAGAGCGTCTGGGTTTGATCGGACCGAGTTCATCTCCTTGGGGTTGTGGTGTTCTTTTGTCCGGAAGAAGGATGGCACGGACCGACTTTTGCGCCGATTACCGTCCATTGAATAAGAAGACAATCAAGAACAAGTATCCACTTCCCAACATCAATGAGCTTTTCGAGCAACTCAAAGGTGCTACAAGTGTTCTCCAAGCTTGATCTTCGTATGGGGTATCATCGATTCGCATTCGTGAACAAGATATTCCCAAGACAAGATTCGAACAAGCTTTGGTTCTTATGAATATACCGTCATGTCTTTCGCCTCGTCAATGCTCCTCCAACTTTCTCTCGGATGATGAACTTCATATTCAACCCTTACACCAATGAATTCGTCTTGGTCTATCTTGATGATATTTTGGTCTTCTCCAAGAATAAGAAGGATCATGCCAAACATTTGCGATTGGTGCTAGACAAGCTCGAGAGTATCAATTCTATGCTAAGTTCTCCAAATGTGAATTCTGGCTTGATGAAGTGCTTTATCTTGGTCATATCATCTTCGCTAAGGGCATCGCTGTTGATCCCGAGAAGGTGTCCGCAATTGTGAATTGGGAACCTCCTCGAGAATGTCAAGCAGCTCCGCAGATTTTCTTGGTCTTGCAAGCTATTGTCAAGATTCGTTGAGAACTTCTCCAAGATTGCAAAGCCTCTTTCCAACCTTCTCCGTAAGCGGTGAAGTATGTCCGGTCTCCCGAGTGTGACGTTGCTTTCAATACCCTCAAAGAGAAACTCGTCACAGCTCTGCTCGACTCCTCCGATGAATCCAAGCCATATGAAGTTTTCTCGTGATGCTTCTCTTCAAGGTCTCGGTGCTGTGTTAATGCAAGAGAAGAGAGTTGTGGCTTATACCTCTCGCCATTGAAGCCCAACGAGAAGAACTACCCCACTCATGATCTTGAGTTGGCGGCAGTTGTCCATGCATTGATTACGTGGAGACATCTCTTGTTGGGAAGGAAAGTGGACATTTTCACCGATCACAAGAGTCTCAAGTACATCTTCACCCAGCCCAACCTCAACCTCAGTGCAGACTCGATGGGTCGAAATGATTCAAGAGTACAACCCAAGTATTGAGTATACTCGGGCAAAGCCAATGTCATTGCAGATGCTTTGAGCAGGAAAGCTTATCGCAGCAGATCTAATCCTCAAGCCCTTTCACCGGATCTCTGTGAATCTTTCAGCAAGCTGAATCTTCAAGTTGTTCCTCAAGGCTTTCTTGCCAACCTCATAGTTTCTCCTACTTTGGAAGATCAGATTCGTGAGGCTCAACTTCGGATACCATGGTGAAAAAGGTGAAACGTGGTATCGACAAGGGCATTTCAAGTACAAGTGCTTCCACGTTGATGACAAAGACACTCTGTTCTTTGAGGACCGGATTGTGGTTCCTAAGGGTGATCTCGAGAAAAGTCATTATGAACGAGGCTCACAATTCGCTTCTATCCATTCATCCCGGAAGTACGAAGATGTACCATGACCTCAAGCAGTCATATTGGTGGACTCGAATGAAGCGAGAAATTGCTCAATTCGTGAATGAGTGTGATGTCTGCAGAAGAGTGAAAGGTAACACCAAAGACCAGCTGGTCTCCTCCAACCTCTTGCTATTCCTGAATGGAAGTTTGATCATATTGAAATGGACTTCGTGACTGGCTTTCCAAAGTCCAAGCGTGGGAATGATGCTATCTTCGTTGTCATTGACAAGCTTACTAAAGTGGCTCATTTTCTTCCTATCAAAGAATCCATCACTGCAGCTCAGTTGGCAGAGCTATACACCTCCAGGATTGTCTCCTTGCACGGCATTCCTCAAGTGATCTCTTCAGACCGTGGCAGCATCTTTACCTCCAAGTTCTGGGATTCTTTTCAGAAGGCCATGGGCACCAACATTCGTTTCAGCACAGCTTTCCATCCTCAAACAAGTGGCCAAGTTGAGCGAGTAAATCAAATTCTTGAAGATATGCTCAGGGCTTGTGTCATTTCTTTCGGTATGAAGTGGGAAGATTGTCTTCCTTATGCCGAGTTCTCTTACAACAACAGCTTCCAAGCGAGTTCGGGCAAGGCCCCATTCGAAATTCTCTATGGCAGAAAGTGCCGTACTCCTCTCAATTGGTCTGAGACAGGTGAACGCCAACTTCTTGGCAATGACTTGATCACAGAAGCAGAAGAAATGTGCCAAGTCATTCGTGAAAATCTCAAAGCCGCATAATCGCGCGTAAGAGCTATTATGATGATAAGCACCGTGATGTGACTTTTGAAATCGGAGACCATGTCTACCTCCGCGTCTCCAATGAAAGGTACTCGTAAACCCGGTATCAAAGGGAAGCTTGCCCCTAGATACGTGGGTCCTTTCAAGATCATTGGGAAAAGAGGCGATCTCGCCTATCAACTTGAACTTCCATCCAACTTTGCAAAGCGTGCACGATGTGTTTCACGTGTCACAGCTTCGCAAGTGCTTCAAGACTCTGAACGCACTATCAACTTCAAGAGATTGACCTTCAAGAAGATCTCTCTTATCATGAGCACCCCGTTGCTATTCTTGAAGAAACCGAGCGCAAGACTCGCAACAAGTCAATCAAATTCCTGAAAGTGAAGTGGTCACACCATTCCGACCGAGAAGCTACCTGGGAGCGCGAGGATCACCTCCGTTCTGAATATCCGGAGTTCTTTCAGTCCTAGATCTCGGGACGAGATCCTCTTGTAGTGGTGGAGTGTTGTAACACCCCGGAAGTAACTTTCCATATTTGTAACTCCGACTCTTGCCATTTTCGGCATTGATATATGATATTCCCTCCGTGGTTGGGTTTTCTTCTTTTTGCATTTTGTCCGTGTCATGCATTTTATATTATGTCATCATGTGCATCGCATTTGCATACGTGTTCGTCTCATGATTCCGAACATTTTTCCCGTTGTCCGTTTTGCATTCCGGCACTCCTATCTCCCCCGGCGGTCCCTTTTATGTTTTTCCGTGTGCGGGTATTAAACCGTCTCGAAATGGACCGAGGTTTGTCTAGTGGCCTTGGTATAACACCCGGAGACCACCGGTCAAGTTTCGGGTCATTTGGAGCTCGTTTGGTACTCCAACGGTTAACCGCACTCTCGCAAAGGCCTCTTTTAAGTTGCAGCCCAACACCCCTTCAAAACAGCCCAATAACCCATCTAAGTCACCTCCATGCTCTCCGTCGTTCGATCACGATCGTGGGCGAAAACTACACCTCATTTGGACTCTCCTAGCCCTCTATGCCTATTTAAGCAAACCTCCCGAAATCCGGATCATCCCCGAAAACCCTAGCAATTCTGCCTCGCGCCCCCGGACACGTCCGGCGAGCGGACGCGTCCGCGCCGCCGCCCGGTAATCGTGGGCGCCACGTCGCCACCGCGCCCCCATCGCCGCCGCCGCCGCCGGCCCGCTCGGCCCAGATCCGCCCATGCAATCCAGTCGCCGCCGCGCCGCCCGCGCGCCGCCGCCTCCGGCCGCCGCCGCCTCCGGCCTTCCCGGTCGGCCGCCGCCGCCCGCCCGCTGCCGCGCCCTGGCTCCGCTGCCTCCCGGCCTCCGCCGCCTCGCCGCCGCCGGACCTGTCGCGCCCCTCGGCGCCCGGCCGCCCGCCTGGTCCTCCTCCCGCCCGGCGTCCACCGAGCCCGCGGAGCTCCTCCCTCCGCCGCAGCCCGGATCGGCCCCGATCCGGCCTCGGGAGCCGCGCCACCCGTTGACTCCTCCCTCCCTTTGTTTTTTTTTCTCTAAGTTTTGCATCGTTTGTTAATTTTGTGCAATATTCAACATGCTATATCTTCGCATCCGTAGATCCATTTTTCGCGTATAATATGTCAAAATGTTCGTCTCGAAGAGTAGATCATTTCATTCCATTGCATCATTTTCATTTGAGCTCATCTTGATTCCCGAAATGCTGTTGGAAGAGTGCAATGTGCTGATAGTTTCTGATTTTTATCAGGAGTTGCACTTTTGTTATTTTTGCCATGATTAATATGTGCACCCTATGAATTTGATTCCTACATGTGTTTTGTAAAATGCCATGTCATCTTTCCAGTGGTTTATGCCATGTATTTTTTTGATCTATGTGGTGACTAGCACAAGCATGCAAAGTAGGTGTCCTAATGTTGCTGATTTCAGCCCTGTTTTAGCTGATTTTGATGCCATGTTTGCTTGATGATACCGAGAGATCTATGCATATTTTGAGATACTTCAGTAAGGGTGTTTTGTAAAGCATGACTTGCTCTATCCATCCATGCCTTTTTTTGCAATTATGGGATGCCATAGCTTGAGCCAATCGAGCTCTACTTTTGCTACCAAATGATTCCTGGCAGATTGTATACGTGTTATTCAATTTTGCCTAGCTTGTTGTGGTTGATCCATATATGCTATGTTAGTGTTCTTGCCATGGATGTCTTCTATGTCATGTCTTCTTGATGTATGTATGCTTAGTTTATCATTTGAGGCTCTTTAGTGAGTGCATTGAGCTTGTTAACATGCCATCTCGTTATCAGTTTTTGACTTGTCAAGTTGCTGAATCTGTTAACGAGACTTTCAATTTTTACATGAGTGTTACTATATTTTCTAGTCCTTTTTGGCTTATGGTCAGTAAGGGACTTTTGAAATATGCTTTGAGTAGATTCATGCCATGCCATGTTTTGCTATTTTAATGTCCTGTAGCATGTAGTTTTGTTGCTCTGAACATTGCAACCTGTTACTGTTTTTGCCATGTCCAGCCTGATTATTATTGCACTTTTGCCATGCTTGTTTGAACCTGTTATGATGTGAACTAGCCGTAGCTCAGTGCTCATCTTTTGTCGAGCATCATGTGTAGATCACTGCCATGTGCTTTGTTGATACGTTTGGGTGCAGTAGCTTAATTATTTGTTGCTTGCTAAGTGGCATCATGCTGTTAATGGCAGAGTTGCGCCAATCTTGTTTTGCTTGCCATTTGCAAACCGTGCATCCGTTTCCGGTGATCTTTATATCGATTTCAACCGAAATCATCTCATCTTTCCAGTGGCATGCTTGGTTTGCCAAGTTGATGTCTGGTTCATCATTTACCTTTCGGAGCGCACATAAGCATTGCATATCCCATCATGCATATCATGCCTTGTTTTGCATCATGTTGATTGTGCATTGCACCGTGATTTATTGTGGTTCCTTTGTTTGTGTTGTTGCTTTGGGTAGAGTCGGAGGCGAGTACGTGAACGAGGAGCCTGTTGAGAACGTTTTCGAGGATCAAGCTTTCGACAACTCGAGAACATTGCGAGCAAGATGACCATACCCTCGAAATCACTTCTATCTTTGCTATGCTAGTTGCTCGCTCTTTTGCTATGCCTATGCTGCGATGCCTACCACTTGCTATGTCATGCCACCCATATTGCCATGTCAGCCCCTAACCATCCTTTTCCTAGCAAACCGTTGATTGGCTATGTTACCGCTTTGCTCAGCCCTCTTATAGCGTTGCTAGTTGCAGGTGAAGCTGAAGTTTGTTCCTTGTTGGAACATGGAATTGTTGTTCCTTGTTGGAACATATTTACTTGTTGGGGATATCACAATATATATCTGCTAATTAATACATCTATATACTTGGTAAAGGGTGGAAGACTCGGCCTTATGCCTGGTGTTTTGTTCCACTCTTGCCACCCTAGTTTCCGTCATACCGGTGTTATGTTCCTTGATTTCGCGTTCCTTACACGGTTGGGTGATTTATGGGACCCCTTGACAGTTCGCTTTGAATAAGACTCGCCCAGCAAGGCCCAACTTTGGTTTTACCATTTGCCACCTAAGCCTTTTTCCCCGGTTTTCGCGAGCCCGAGGGTCATCTTTATTTTAACCCCCGGACGGTGCTCCTTGAGTGCTGGCCCGAACTAGAACCCTGTGCAGCGCCCCTCAAGGCAACTTGAGGTTTGGTTTTAGTTGTATGGACTGCTCATCCGGATGTGCCTCGAGAACGAGATATGTGCAGCTCCTATCGGGATTTGTCGGCACAATCGGGCGGCTTTGCTGGTCTTGTTTTATTCTTTGTCGAAATGTCTTGTAGTCCGGGATTCCGAGATTGATCGGGTCTTCCCGGTAGAAGGAATATCCTTCGTTGACCGTGAGAGCTTATAATGGGCTAAGTTGGGACACCCTGCAGGGTAATATCTTTCAAAGCCGTGCCCATGGTTATGAGGCAGATGGGAATTTGTTAATGTCGGTTGTAGAAAACCTAAAGTTGACCTCAATAAAATACACATCAACGCGTGTGTAACCGTGATGGTCTCTTCTCGTGGAGTCCGGAAGTGAACACGGTGTTGGAGTTATGTCCGACGTAAGTAGTTCAGGATCACTTCTTGATCACTACTAGTTTCACGACCGTGCTTTGTTTCTCTTCTCGCTCTCTTTTGCGAAGTAGCCACCATAAATGCTAGTCGCTTGCTGCAGCTCCACTTTACTACCTTGTCCTTCCTATTAGCTTAAATAGTCTTGATCTCGCGGGTGTGAGATTGCTGAGTCCCCGTGACTCACAGATACTTCCAAAACAGTTGCAGGTTCCGATGAGGCCAGTGCAGGTGATTCCACCGAGCTCAAGTGGGAGTTCGACGAGGAACGTGGTCGTTACTATGTGTCGTTTCCAGATGATCAGTAGTGGTGCCCAGTTGGGACGATTCGGGGATCTGTGTTAGCATTTGGGGTATCTTCTTTATTTTGGTTCCGTAGTCGGACCTTGAGTGTACTCTGAATGATGAATGTTTACTTATGTACTGTGTGAAGTGGCGACTGTAAGCCAACTATGTATCTTTCCCTTGATTATTACATGGGTTGTGTGAAGATTACCTCACTTGCGACATTGCTTTCAATGCGGTTATGCCTCTAAGTCGTGCCTCGACATGTGGGAGATATAGCCGCATCGGGGGCGTTACACAAGCATACCATGCCCTGCTCGGTGCACGCCTGGCTAAAATCCCCTGAATTCACAAAACTACAGCTGCTTGAGTTCTACTATTCCCCTGGAAATCACATACCACATACCGAACGCCATGAACTTGTGCCCTCAGCACCGATGTCCATCTCGCGGTTTTCCTCCTCTCTCCACACCGCCACCTTTGCGCCGTGCTACCTACCAGACAATCTGGTACTAAACCTTCGACTCCCATTTCTCAAGAAACTTCCACTTGTGCGGGTTCGTATATCGGAGGCCTCATTGCACAACATCATCCACTCCAGTTGCCCTGCGCTGGAGTGTTTGGTGCTTGTTTTCACAGTTAGAGTCGGTTGTCTCCAAATAAAGTCGCCTAACCTTGTAAGAATTGGAATGTCTTTTGACGGAAGGCGGCTCATCATCCAAGATGCCCCTTCACTTCAAAGGTTGATCCTTGATTCTAGTTATTCACCGTTGCAAATAACTATCCTCTCTGCGCCTAAACTGGAGACCTTGGGTGTAATACATGATCTCTATGCTCATTTCAATATGGTGTTTGGCTCCACATTTCTTCAGGTACTTTATATTATCATCTACATTTGTAACCATAAGCTGCATTTTAAATTTCTGCGCATAAGTTATATATCATCTTGGAGTACACATTTTGTACTAATATTATGTTCTATGCTCAATGAAGAGTTTCTCCACGGATGGCCTATCAATGGTGCTGGATTCTGTCAAGATCTTATATATCCAAATGAATAGTTTTGATCTGAACAAGATTATTGGCTTGCTGCAATGCTTTCCATGTCTGGAGAAGTTGTATATAAAGGTGATAATTTCATGCACATTGGAAGCCCGCATATAGTGTACTAGAATTAACCATTCAGCTGTTGCTCTTTCGACACTCTTCTTTTAGACCTTAACTGTTTTCAATCTTCATGTCTATTTAGGCAACAGGAGGGGGTAAGAAAGTTATAACGAATCGGTGGATTCGTAAGCATCAGGATTTTCTCACTTCTCATGAGATTCGATTGAAGACAATAACGCTAGAACGATATGTAGCCAACCATGCAAACACTAGATTTGTCACATTCTTCCTGCTGAATGCGAGGTTACTATTGTCCATCAGGCTTAAGTTTATCAGCAGCATGGTTTTGACGGATGGGTATGTCGAAGAGCAAAAAAGGAGTTTCAGGTGGGCAAAAGAGCTTCTGAACGTGTCGGGCTTCTATTTACAACATATTGTGGTCATAATCCAATAAATTTTACGACCCAGGATGTTCATTCTATGGACCTGACCGATCCATTTGACTGTGACTGCCGAAAACAGTGCTGGAGTTAGATGTTGTTGCCCTTTTCAACCTGGTTTTTTTTGTAAACCTGATGAACAATTAACCCTCGTGCTTTTGTATAGTTTGTAAGCTGGAGTTAGATGTTCCTGCCCTTTTCAACTCGGCTATGACTGTCATATTTTCTTTGAAACAAGGCAAATGGCTTGCCATTTGTTTAATTTAGAGTGAAATATTGTAACAAATCCCAACCAAGGGAAATAACATCACTCTCGCCGACTGCTTGAGCTCACTGTGCATTACAGAAGCCAAGTGATTAGCCCCCACCAGCTCCCACAAACTTATTTCGAACTAGCACATCAAATGGGCTGTAAATTTTCATAGGAAAGGCTGCATGACAGTGACAGATTTGGATTCTGACATTTGGGACCCGCGAGGAAATAGCCTATCCAAGGTGGTGTCGACTTACTAGCCAGTCAACAAACGATTCTGCCTACCAGCCGTTGGATTGACATCCAACATCTATCGTGTATCTTCTATCTCTTGTCTTCTTCTTCCTCCAGCCGCCCAAACCAAACCACCCCGTCGGCTCCGCTTGCTCCCGCCTCCCATGGCTGGCTACGCCTCCGCCGCCCTACCATACGTACCCTCCAACCTTGGCCAGTCCCTCCCTCTATTCCCCCACACGTCATGTTATTCTCCGGCGACGTCAGCCCCAACACGCACCCGCGCCCGAACGATCAACCTCGTACTCCCCTCCGCCGCAACTTGACCGGCGCATCTTCCACGGCTCCTGTTCGTTCCGTCCGAGGCCTCGCCGTCGTCCTCCGCCTTGCGGCCTTGGTTCGCTCGCCGTGCGTGGTGCGTCGCCCTCTTGCGTTGTCAACGTCGTCAACAACCGAGAGGAACAAGGAGATGACTGTACGTGGAAAGGATGATGTGACGCCCGGATAATCAAGCTACAGTAACCTCTGTTACTCATGCCACGTCACCACTCTTACTATTGCTAACCTCGCAATGATTCAAAACATTTTCAAATTCAAATTCAAATTAATGTCAACGACAAAGTTTTCAAAATATTAAACTAAAATGTTCGGAGTGTGCAGTTAAATGCCTAGGTGATTATAGTGCAACAAACCCCCTTTTTGAAAATGTCTAAATATATTGAAATGAAATAAAACAGAAAAGTGAAATAAATAAAAAGAAAGGACAAATCTAACTAAAAGTAAAAAGAGGCACCCCATTTGGGCCATCTGTGCCCAGTAGCCAGCCTAATCTGGCAAAGGCCCTGACCGCCCAGCCCGGCCGACCACCCCTCCTTATCCTCACCAGGAGGAAACCCTAACCCGACCCACCTCACCCCCCCACTCGCCCCATTCTTCCTCCCGATCCAGATCGGATCGGGCACACACCTGCACGATCGGCCTCGCCATGAACGCCGCCGCCCCCTCCTCGCTGTTGGCCGCCGCCGCCCGGAGCGCTCCATCATCGGACCTCGCCATCCTCCTCCTCGCCGAACCGCCCGAGTCGCCACTGCCCCGCCGTCCTCGTCTTCTCCTCGCCACGCCGCACGTCGTCCCCGACCGCCGTCGAGCCCGCTGCCCTGAACCCCTACGGCCATTGTGAGCGCCTCCCCATGCTCCTCTCCCCTCTTCCCCTGTCACCGCGCGCCCGAGGCCGTGCTCACTCGCGGCCTCCCCGCGTTCGTCGCGCCCGAGCCATCCCCGCCGTCGCCAGACGCCGTCTGCTGCCGTCACAGACGCGCACCTCGCCTCGCCGCCTCTGCGTAGCCATGGCCCGTCGCGGTTGCGCAGCGTGAACCACGTCGCCCCCGCGCGCTCCCATGACCTCTGCCGGCCGCCGCCCCAGCATTGCTCCTCCTCTTGCCGCCCCATAGCAGCGCCCGTGGCCTTGACGACCCACCCCGACCATCTCTCACAATCAAGGCTGGCGCCTTGGCGCGCCCATCGCCGTGCCCGTTCGGCGGGATCGCCGCCCGTTACCCGTTCCCGTTAAGCCCTCAGGCCCTTTGCCAAGCAGGGCCCCACCGAGAACGCATTTAAAAAATTAAAAAAATAAAAATAAAAATAATTAATTAATTATTTAATTAAAGAAATAATTAAATTAATTAATTTTGGCTAATTAAATTAAACAACTAATTAAACTAATTACACATTAGCTACCTAATTAACTTTGATCATTAATTAGTTAATTATATTCGAAATGATAGTGGGGCCCACCCACTAATTAATTTTGATTAATTTAATTAATCATTTAATTAAAATGTGTCCGACGGTGGGACCCGATGGTCAGTTGACCAAGTCAACTCTGTTGACTGCTGATGTCGACATGACATCATCTTGATATCATTAATCTGTTTTTGGATTAATTAAATAATTAATTAAATTCAGAAATTAATAAAATCTTTAGAAAATCATATCTTTTAATCCGTAACTCGGTTAAAATATTTTCAACATGAAAGTTGCTCGAACGAGCGAGGCGATTCCGGATCGCGACCGTTCGTCCGCCACACCCCCTAACCTATCGAACTCGCAACTTTCCTCCTCGGCTCTTACGCTGAAAATCGAAACAGGAATACTTTCCGGATGTTTCCCCTTCACAGTATCACCACATACGCGTTAGGGCACGCCTAGCATCACGCTTTGCTTTGTCATGCACCGTCATGCATCTGTTTGCTTAAATATTCATTGTTTCTTCCCCTCTTCTTCCGCTTAGACACCGAGACCGAGCTGCTGCTGCCCGAAGACGACTACGGAGTTGACGACCCCTCTCTCTTGCGAGCAACCAGGCAAGCCCCTTTTGATCATCCCGATATCGCCCATTCCATTCTCTCATGCTTGCATTAGATTTTGCTCTGTTATTGATTTCTCCTATTACGATGCATAGCCTGCTTTTGTAACTTTGTTGTTGTACCTTAGCGCTTATCCTAAACTGCTTAGTATAGGTTGGTTAGAGATCCATCAGTGACCCCCACTTTGTCCCGACTGCCTCGCTGGATAATCAGAAGACCCGATCAACGGGATCGAAGACCAGGCCCCGACACCGCACATCACTTCCCCTTAGTTGCTCGACACTACTAGGTTACTATCGAGTACCGAGGGTGAGACCTCATCAACACTTCTGATGTTAACCCTATAGTGTAGTTATTCGGTCGTGGTCATCGAGGGTGATTTCCTCTTTAACCACTTCTGATACGACTCTGTCGTGCAACCCCTCAAGTGTGGACCTCGAGGGTGAATCCTCTTACGTTCACCTTGATGATTACATTAAGTGGAATTCACCGGGGGTGATTCCTCGGGCTTTCCCCTTTGATGTTTAGACACACCGTTACTATGGTTACTATGACTTTACACCGAGCCATGTTACTAAAGGCGGGTCGACCACGAGGGTACTCGCACGAGCTTAATTGCAGTGATGTGGAGTCGGGTTGACACGGAGGTGCCCGCGAGATAATTACGGCGTGGCGGGCATTCCTAGCCCTTGTCGCAAGTCCTCGAGGCGGGCAACGGGTCACATATTTCGTGAGTCTCTTGCTTGTTACCGCGCGTTCCTAATCCACTACGATTTGGATATTTGATCGAGGGCCTCGGCCCGATAGCACTAACCATCACGTGGGCATAGTATGGGCGTTCGCGTCGTATACATCAGCGAAGCTTAATAGGCGCCCATGATCGAGCGGGCGTGCGCCGGTTGGACTGCGTAAGCACCTGCCTTGTTGAAGGAGGTAGCTAGGTCTGCTCACCGGCGCGTCGCAAGCGTGCAGGAGTTCCGGGAGATGGCCCATGACCCACAGGGGCATAGGTTTAGTCCGCGTCTGGCCTCTCTATTAAGCCTAGGTCGGGTTGCGGCGTATTGTTTGGCGAGGGTGGGCATGACCCAGGAAAGTGTGTCGGCGGAGTCAATCGGCGTGGTGGGTAAGTTGGTGCACCCTGCGGAAGAAAACATCTATCGATAGCCTGTCCTCTGATAGCGGACACTTGGAGTTGTATCGATCGTTACAACTAGAACTGGATACTTGTGATGAGAATTGGATGGTGGCGAGAACTGGATTGTGATGATAAGCTGGATAGTATGGCTCGGGATTGCTTTCGCAGGGAGTCGAGAAAGGATCTCCGGCGAGGTTGATAACACTACTACTACTTTACCTTATGCTACTCTACCCTTCTGTTGCTGCAAGATGGTGGTTTCGAAGATGCTAGTCTTGATAGGACTAACCTTCTCTCTATTACGGCATTTCTGCAGTCCGGTCCACATATCTGACCTTCCTTTGATAATGTTGCATATGTAGTGTAGATCCTTGCTTGCGAGTACTTTGGATGAGTACTCCCGGTTGCTTCCCCTTTTCCCCTTTCTTCTTCTTTCGGTTGATGCAACGGATGGCGGAGCCAGGGGCAGATGCCACCGCCGATGCTTACTACTACGTGGAGGCCGCCGATGACCAGGAGTAGTTAGGAGGCTCCCAGGCAGGAGGCCTTGCCTTTTCGATCGTTGTTGCTTTTGTGCTAGCCTTCTTAAGGCTAACTAGTTTAACTTATGTCTGTACTCAGATATTGTTGCTTCCGCTGACTCTTGTGTATTCGAGCCCTCGAGGCCCCTGGCTTGTAATATAAAGCTTGTATTATTTTAATTTGTGTCTAGAATTGTGTTGTGATATCTTCCCGTGAGTCCTTGATCTTGATCGTACACATTTGCGTGTATGATTAGTGTATGATTGAATCAAGGACGTCACAAGTTGGTATCAGAGCCGACTGCCTGTAGGAATCCCCCTTTCCAACTCCATGGCCGAAGTCGAGTCTAGACATTGCAAAACTTTTACTAGCATGGCTGTGTGTCTTACGGGCACACGTCGCCATTGGGTGGTAGTAGGATCTTTTATTCCTCGTCTATACTCTGGGACTCTGATCTCTCTTCTATTCGGGTTAAATGAATTTTACTAAATCTAACATTAGGATCTCGTTATCACTTTCACCCGGAGAGCCCCTTATTACTGTTGATCGTCTGCTGCACGTGAAGACCCTGAAGATACTCTCCGCTGTTAACCCGAGAACTTGTGTTCATCGCGTTTGCAAATTCCCTTCCACCGTCAACCCTTATGGATAACTACTTGCAGTTGTTATTCTTACATTCATCCCCAGTTGGTCTTGTTAATACAAGATACCCCGAAATACTCATCGTTGTTTCGATAATCCTTTGAGCTTACTACCTTGATGTTCTTTGTCACCTGAATACCCCTATGGTTAATTCTCGCACTTATCGAGTATCCGCTCATCCCCCGTTGTTCATGTGTTTCACAATGGTCTTCGAAATACTATTCAATCCTCCAAAAATCCTTAGTAGCTTATTGCTCTGCAATACTTGTCTGCTTACATTATGGATGCTCCCATATCACTAGCAATATTCATTAGTATCTTTTGACACCGTCATTTTGATCCTATTGATCACATGTGTGCGAACGCACACAATCATCTATCAACCCTTCTAAATTATCTTTCCTGCTCATACGTCATTTTGAACATGAGTTGGTTCTCGACCAAACTATTTGTCGTCAATTGTGCCTCTGGTCTATACAACTTATCCATCCTTGATCAGAGCGTCTACTTCTGATCCTTTGTTTTGGAAATCATAATTCCTTGGTTAATCTAAGCATCGAATTATTCCGATGTTCTATAATATGATGCTCGTGCATTCTTTCTTCCTCTGATGGAGTACCGATACTCACATCAGCTCCGTTGTGGATCACCCGATCCATTTTTGGATTGTTATCCGATAGTGTCCTTCATATTCAATCACCTTGTGAGTTCTTCCCCTGATACATAGTGCCTCCGGTAAATTGTATCATCTGCTTGGCCAACCATGCTCTGCTTTCGAGCTGGTGGTATTTACTATTGAAGCTTGTGGTATATGTTTCCACGATACCCTGACGGGTTGAACCTATGCCTTCCTTTATATGTGTGAACTCGGAAGTTTCCACGAGTCATACTCATCTGGTATTTCACCAGGTAAAACTTTCAACACTAATGCCTTTATCAAAGCGAGAAGTGAATGGAAGGTTATACATTGAAGAAGTGGGAGTCGACCTTGAACTTTGTGTTCATGCCCATGGACATGATGTAGACCCTATCATGGAAGCTTCTTGTAATAATAACTTTTTCCTTGTTATAGTATCATCTAGTATCTGTGAATTGATCTTTTGCAATCGTGGTTCCGGCCATGTTCTCCTTTTAAATACCATTTCTTGGACAAGTTGAAGTACTTGTCTTCTGCAGATCATTGCACCTGTCCAACCTTTACTTTGCTCTACCGTTGAGTATTAAACTCTGGTATCTCAAGAATATCATGGGACTGCATAACTTATTATGGGTTCTTCATCAACTATTATTTCTCATTGATTCCAATTTTCTCGGGTTCTGGGTTGGCGTCAATCGAGAACAACGACTCCACATTTTGGTTCGATAACCCTAAGTAATTTTTGTTGCTTATGAGTTTATTAATCCTTTAAGTCTTTCCTAGCCCGATCGGCTAAATTTTAACCGTGCTACATGGTCCTCCTTTTCGGAGCACAATTCTCGATGATGAGCTAAACTTACGTCGATCTTCCTCGTCATATCAGTTCACCTTGAACAACAAGCTTGATTTCAAGTTTGTGTCCTACCCATGGTTCCAATAACCTTCCGCTTCATCATTCCTTTGACTTGATGTAAATCAGCGATTGATTACATCTTCATGAAATCTCTCGACAAATGTGTCGTGATCATCATCAACCTTATGAGCTCTTCCAGGATATCAATTGAGTTCATGATGAGAAATACCATCCTTGCCCCTGATGATTTGTGTTACCTTTGACCACTTATTTGCCTTCCGTTCAACACAAACTTGTTCATGTTTTGAGTTATGCCTTGAGATCCCTACTATCCAGCATTTGTTCTTCCTTACCTTGGAGTATTACCATCTTTTAATATCAAGGATGTGGTGAGGATTGCTCCACCTCTTAAGAAATTCTTGGTATAGTGATACTTCTCACCATCACCATTCTTTCTTGGTCCTCGGTTGATTCCAACCGGGGTACCAACAAGTGAACTATGTTGTTTGGATTCTGCCCTTCTAGCAACCCTATTGCTTTGAAGTTAATGGTCGGCCGTTCATTCTTGGACTATTGATTATTGAATCACCATTCTGACATTGGTCGTGCAGCCCAACCCATATTTCGGGCGCACCTTTCAACCAATGTTTAATTGTGTATGTTGTCCTCGAGCATGCTTCATTATATCATTTGATCGACAAATGATATCTCCTTATCCACATAATTGAGGAGATGCATCTTTTGGATACCTCGTTGAATTTATTTGAGTCCGTCGACCACTTCCTCATCCTATCCTTGGTTTAATGATGAACTCTGGTTTGAACTTGCTTCCATAGTTCATTTCTGAGAATCTTGAAATGTCTTTTCGTCTATTTGTGTTGCACCTTTTCTTCTCGGACATCCTGAGTCTGAGGTATCATGACACCAATCAGATCTGAATCTCGGTCAGATATGATGGTTGGGACAACTTTCCAAGAGTTATGATGTTGGTCCTTTGATGACCCGGTAACATGATGTCATGCCTAGCACCCCCCCCCTAGGTGGAGGACCTATCGTTATAATTTCTTTTGCAAGGATAACCACTCCTCCTGGAGGAAATTGTAAGACCTATTTTATAAGCTGTTCCTGATGGATCCATTGAGTATCTAAAGTCCGACCTTTGTTTGAATACCATGTCAATGCTATCTCAAAAGCTTGTCTTTGATACTCCAATTTTCAACAAGAAAATTTAAAGCCCAATGCTAAATGTTTCTTTATCAATTATCCAAACACCGTTGTATGGGTAATGTCATGAAATTTCTCTCCCCTTACCTAAAGGGTTTTCCTACATTATTTCCTATCATGGATATCATACTCTGCTTGTCCTTGGGAAGGATATACCCCCCTGAAATATGTGTTAAACACATTTTCCTTTCCATTGTTTTGCTTAAACCTTCTTGTGATCTATATAAGCAGTAATATTTCCCTGCTTATGTAAACACCTCGGTGTACCATCTTGTCTGGTGTAACCCTGTTACTATTGTTGATGACGATCCGGTAGCCACCGATGGACGAGAACTTTGCCTATTGGTCCGCCTCGTTCAACGAGCAAGAAATGGTTCTCTTCGTCCCTCGCCCTTGGTACCGATGATGTTGCCGACATAATTGACAGGCTATCCTCGGACATGCCTTGCTTACATGATCGTGCAAGACGTCACCACCCTTCCTACTTTTAACCCACATGGTGGGCCCGTAACCCACAGTTCCACAGGATCGAAACCTGACTCTCCTGTACACCATGTTGCCAAAGATATTCCTCGCGCTTGACTTCATATGTAATTCACGGACCACCTGCCTAGTAATCTATTCTGGTATCAGACGCAATACTTATTCCCATTGCTCTGAACCCCTTTCTCATTTCGTATCAGGCAACGAATGTTTTCCTATGCACTTGAAACTTCTATTGTGCACCTTCTTACCTTGCTCTCAATAATTTCTTAAGTTTCAATTCGAGAGTTACTTTTCGCCACCTTCCCTAATGTTATCTACTGGATAAGCAACCGTGCAGAGTTCCGTTCTTCGAGTTACCCTTATCCTTGTGCGTAAATGCGATGGAGTTCGAAGGAAGGGCGACAACTTCATCATGATGGCTTGAAGCAGAGAAATTAAGACATCAATGTATTGGATCAACCTCTTCGAGAAGAGTAACGAAGACCGAGAACCCTCGCTAGAATTTCTTAACCAGAACTTTCCCCCTTACTCCCCTCTTACATCTCGGGACGAGATTTCTTGTAGTGGAGGAGAATTGTGACGCCCGGATAATCAAGCTACAGTAACCTCTGTTACTCATGCCACGTCACCACTCTTACTGTTGCTAACCTCGCAATGATTCGAAACATTTTCAAATTCAAATTCAAATTAATGTCAACGACAAAGTTTTCAAAATATTAAACTAAAATGTTCGGAGTGTGCAGTTAAATGCCTAGGTGATTATAGTGCAACAAACCCCCTTTTTGAAAATGTCTAAATATATTAAAATGAAATAAAATAGAAAAGTGAAATAAATAAAAAGAAAGGACAAATCTAACTAAAAGTAAAAAGGCACCCCCCTTGGGCCATCGTGGCCCAGTGGCCAACAAGCAGGCAAGGCCCACCACCGCCCAGCCGGCCGACCACCCCTCCTTATCCTCACGGGGAGGAAACCCTAACCCGACCCACCTCACTTCCCCCACTCGCCCCATTCTTCCCTCCCGATCCAGATCGGATCGGGGCACCTACGCACGCACGCATCGGCCTCGCCACTGAACGCCGCCGCCCCCTCCTCGCCGTTGGCCGCCGCTGCCCGGAGCGCTCCATCATCGGACCTCGCCATCCTCCTCCTCGCCGAACCGCCCGAGTCGCCACTGCCCCGCCGTCCTCGTCTTCTCGTCGCCACGCCGCACGTCGTCCCCGACCGCCGTCGAGCCCGCTGCCCTGAACCCCTACGGCCATTGTGAGCGCCTCCCCATGCTCCTCTCCCCTCTTCCCCTGTCACCGCGCGCCCGAGGCCGTGCTCACTCGCGGCCTCCCCGCGTTCGTCGCGCCCGAGCCATCCCCCGCCGTCGCCTCGCCGTACGCGGCCACCCAGGGCCGCGCACCTCACCTCGCCGCCTCTGCGTGGCCACGGCCCGTCGTGGTTAGCCGCTCGTGAACCACGTCGTACAGCGCTGCTCCTCCTCTTGCTTAGCCCTTGCAGCCTTGGTGGCGTGGCCACGACGCGACCCCATGACCATCTCTCTGGCAAAGCAATGGCGCCTTGCGCGCCCCATCGCCCGTGCTCGTTCGAGCGGGATCGCCCGCCCGTTACCCGTTCCCAGCGCCCGTTAAGCCCTCTGGGCCACTGCCAAACGGGGGCCAGCCCTAGAACGCATTTAAAAAATAAATAAAATAAAAATAAAAATAATTTATTAATTATTTAATTAAAGAAATAATTAACTTAATTAATTTTGGCTAATTAAATTAAACAACTAATTAAACTAATTACACATTAGCTACCTAATTAACCTGATCTGTTAATTAGTTAATTATGTTCTAAATGATAGTGGGGCCCACCCACTAATTAATTCTGATTAATTTAATTAATCTGTTTAATTAAAATGTGTCACTGACCAGTGGGACCGACTGGTCAGGTTGACCAAGTCAACTCTGTTGACTGCTGATGTCAGCATGACATCATGCTGATGTCATTAATCTATTTTTCGGATTAATTAAATAATTAATTAAAACCGAAATTAATAAAATCTTTAGAAAATCATATCTTTTAATCCATAACTTCGGATTAAAATATTTTCAACATGAAAGTTGCTCGAGAATGGCGAGGCGATTCCGGATCGCAACCCGTTCGTCGCCACACCCCCTAACTTATCGAACTCGCAACTTTCCCCCTCGGCTCCTCTCGCTGAAAGCGAAACACCGGAATACTTTCCGGATGTTTCCCTTCACCAGTATCACCACATACGCGTTAGGGCATGCCTAGCATCACGCTTTGCTTTGTCATGCATCGTCATGCATCTGTTTGCTTAAATATTCATTGTTTCTTCCCCTCTTCTTCCGCTGAACCGAGACCGGCCAGCTGCTGCTGCCCGATGCGACTACGGAGTTGCGACCCCTCTCTCTTGCGAGCAATCAGGCAAGCCCCTTTGATCATCCCGATATCGCCCATTCCATTCTCTCATGCTTGCATTGCAGGGAAGAAAACATCTATCGATAGCTTTGTCCTCTGATAGCGGACACTTGGAGTTGTATCCCGATCGTTACAACTAGAACTGGATACTTGTGATGAGAATTGGATGGTGATGAGAACTGGATTGTGATGATAAGCTGGATAGTATGGCTCGGGATTGCTTTCTCGCGAGGAGTCGAGAAAGGATCTCCGGCGAGGTTGATAACACTACTACTACTTTACCTTATGCTACTCTACCCCTTCTGTTCTTTGCAAGATGGTGGTTTCGAGAAGATGCTAGTATTCGATAGGACTAGGCCTTCTCTCTATTCGGCATTTCTGCAGTCCGATCCACATATCTGACCTTCCTTTGATAATGTTGCATATGTAGTGTAGATCCTTGCTTGCAGTACTTTGGATGAGTACTCACGGTTGCTTTGCTCCCCTTTTCCCCTTTCTTCTTCTTTCCGGTTGATGCAACGGATAGCGGAGCCAGGAGCAGATGCCACCGCCGATGCTTACTACTACGTGGAGGCCGCCGATGACCAGGAGTAGTTAGGAGGCTCGAGGCAGGAGGCCTTGCCTTTTCGATCGTTGTTGCTTTTGTGCTAGCCTTCTTAAGGCTAACTAGTTTAACTTATGTACGTACTCGAGATATTGTTGCTTCCGCTGACTCTTGTGTATTGAGCTTATGTATACGAGCCCTCGAGGCCCACGACTTGTAATATAAAGCTTGTATTATTTTAATTTGTGTCTAGAGTTGTGTTGTGATATCTTCCGTGAGTCCTTGATCTTGATCGTACACATTTGCATGTATGATTAGTGTATGATTGAATCGAGGCGTCACTGAGATAACGATAAGGACCCACCAGCGTCATGGCGATGCATAAGCAAGTGCCTCTATATTACAAGCCCAAAATATGGTTCCTCTAATGGTTGGACATCCGGGGCTCACGCCATTGTCAACGTAGTCAATAAGCGAGAGAATTACACTACTGACGGTGACACGAGGACCCGGCAGGTCGCTCAGTTTTTAGGAACAAGCACTTGTTATTTATACTATTTTAGCGACGGATCAGGGTAACAACGGGGCTGTCTTGGGGCTGTGGCCCGTCTAGCAGGGTTTTATTTATGTTTACCACATCATGAGCCAGTTGTGTTTTTTTCTTGCTGAAAATGGCTAGCCAGTTCTATTTTTTAAAGAAATACCCAAACAAGGCCTACTTGCTTTATCGGCCTCTTTGGCTGTAAATCTTTCAAGGCGAGGAGAGTTTCATTCGGTTTGCCCGAAATGGGCTATACATTTTAAAACACATCAAACCGGAATTAGTTTCAATTTTTTTCATTACAAGATTTTAAATTCCTTTGATTTTTATGCGTGGACAATTATTGGATTTTATATTTATATAAATTATTTTTCAAAATAGTTTGAATGTGAATCGATATTTCTGGATTAAAAATAGTTGACCACACCGAAATATGCAAAAATTCGTATACTTTTTAACCGTGGCGACAATATGGGGTGTAATGCTAACAAAAAGAAGACGGGCTCCAAAAAAATTCTTAAGAATTAGCAAATGGGATGTACATTATTAGAAATAATAGCAGATGGGTTGTATGCTGTTTTCCACAGATTTGAGGCTGACTTGTGTGCCTACTACAGGTTTGGCGTATGCTTTCGTAAAAAAAGGTTGGCCACATAGCGCCTGTCAACTTAGTCAACACACGAGAGCAGTGACTGTTGGATGTCCATCCAACAGCTGTCGTGCTTCTTCGATCTCTGCTCTTCATGCTCCAGCCGCTCAAACAAGTGCCAGCAGGACTGCCTGCTCCCTCCGCCCGCGGCCGGCTATGCTATCGCGCAGGCCTCACGGCCCCACCGTACTCCCATCGCTGGCCTAGCCATCCCTCTACTCACCCACACATGCTGTTATTCTCCAGGGACGACAGACGAACCAGTAAACCCTCGTACTCCTCCGCGTGGGAAACAAGCTGCGAGTATTCCCCGGCTCGTGTCGTTCCTTCCTAGGCCTCGCCGTCGTCCACCGCCCTGGTCCTCTCGGCGCGGCCTGGTCAGCGTGGTCAATGAGCGACATCCATCGAAAGTGGACTGTACGTGGAGAGGCTGACAGCTGGGTCCACGGCCGCACGCGAGGAAATGCCTCCTTGTTACGCGCAAAATAATGATTCCTCCACCTGACAGCTAGGACCCACAGGAAGGGCCTCTGTATTTCGTGAAAAAAAACGTTCCCCCCGCTGACAGGTCGGACCCACCAGCTATATCTTCGCACGCAAGGAAGTGCCTCCTTATTACGCCCAAAAAAAATGAATATCCCCTGCTAGCTGGGACCCACCATATTGTTGGGCTGACTTGTGGGCCTACTAAGTTGATGGGGACGGAGGGCTTTGTCAACTTAGTCAATACTCTAGTGACCGTATGATGTCCATCCAACGACCATAGTGCTTCTTCAACCTCTGGTCTTCTTGCTCCAGCCGCCCAAAGCAGCGCCGGTCGTGCCGCCTTCTCCTGCCTCCCGTGGCCGGCTGTGCTACTGCGGAGGCCTCACCGCCCCCATACTACTCCCACCACTGGCCAGGCCATCCCTCCACTCACCCACACCCCCGGTTATTCTGCGGTGACGGCAGCCTCACACCGCAGCCGAACCAGTGAATGCTCATACTCCTCTCCGCGTGGGCATCCACATCACGTCTTCCAGCTCGCTTCATCCCTTCCTAGGCCTCGCGATCCTCCACCGCCGTGGTGCTCTCCATGGCGTGGTCAACATGGTCAAGGCGACTTCTATCGGAAGAGTCTTCATGCGTGGAGAGGGTGACAGTGGGTCCATGGCCACAGCCCAGTTTTTGTGATTCGCCAAGTAAGTCGCTTTGTCGGGCTGTTGGGCTGCAAATCTTTCAAGACGAGGAGAGCTTCATTGGTGGCGAGAAAATAGCCCATCGATAATGAGAAATGGGTTGTACATTTTAAAACACATCAAACCGGCAATTAGTTTCAAATATCTTTTTTTCATTTCGAGATTTTAAATTACATTAATTTTTATGCATGGAGAATTTGTTGGATTTTATATTGATATACATTTATTTTTTAAATCAGTTTGAATGTGAGTCAAAATTTCGGGATTAAAAAGAGTTCGGACCGCACCAAAATATGCTAAATTTCGTATAATTTTTTAACCGTGGCCGCAATATGGGCTGTAATGCTAACAAAAAGAATATGAGCTCCAAAAAAAACCTTAAGAATTAGCAAATGGGCTGTAAATTATTAAAAATAATGGCAGATGGGTTGTATGCTGTTTTCCACAGATTTGAGGCTTTCCTAAAAAGGTTGGCCTTTAAGTAGTATTGTTGGATGTCCATCCAACGGCCGTCGTCTTCTTTAATCTCTGCTCTTCCTGCTCCAGCCGCTCAAACAAGCGTCGGCGGGACTGCCTGCTCCCTCCTCCCCGAGGTCGGTTGTGCTGCCGCGCAGGCCTCATCGCCCCACTGTACTCCCATCGCTGGCCTAGCCATCCCTCTACTTACACACACCTGCTGTTATTCTCCGGCGACGGCAGACGAACCAGTAAACCCTCGTATAGTCGTACTCCCCTCTGCGTGGGAAACAACTGCCGCGTCTTCCCTGCCTCCGTGTCGTTCCCTTCCTAGGCCTCGCCGTCGTCCACCGTCCTGGTGCTCTCGGTGTGGCGTGGTCAACATGGTCAACGACCGACATGCATCTGAAGGGGACTGTACGTGGAGAGGCTGACAGCTGGGTCCATGGCCGCACGCAAGGAAATGCCTCCTTATTACGCGCAAAATAATGATTCCTCCACCTGACATCTGGGACCCACCGAAAGGGCCTCTGTATTTCGCGAAAAAAACGTTACCGCCGCTGACAGCTCGGACCCACCAGCTTTATCTTCGCACGCAAGGAAGTGCCTCCTTATTACGCACAAAAAAATGAATACTCCCCCTATTAGCTGGGACCCAGTATAGTGGCAGGCTGACTTGTGGGCCTACTAAGTTGACAGGGACGGAGGGCTTTGTCAACTTAGTCAATATGCACGATTCTAGCTCCAGTGACCGTACGATGTCCATCCAACGGCCGTAGTGCTTCTTCAACCTCTGGTCTTCTTGCTCCAGCCGCCCAAACCAACGCCGGTCGTGCCTTGTGCTCCTGCCTCCTGTGGCAGGCTGCGATGCGGCGGAGGCCTCACCGCCCCCTACTACTCCCACCGCTGGCCAGGACATCCCTCTACTCACCCACACCCCCTGTTATTCTGCGGCGACGGCAGCCTCACACCGTAGCCGAACCAGTGAACCCTCGTACTCCTCTTCGTGTGGGCATACACTGCTGCATCTTCCCCGGCTCTGCGTCGTCCCCTTCCTAGGCCTCGTCGTCGTCCACCGCCGTGGTGCTCTCGGCGCAGCGTGGTCAATGTGGTCAACGACCGACTTCCATCGGAAGAGTACTGTACGTGGCGAGGCTGACAGCTGGGTCCACGGAAGCCGCAAGAAAGTGCCTCCTTATTACGCGCAAAATAATTATTCCTCCACCTGACAGCGGGGACCCACCGGACGGGCCACCATATTTCGCGAAAAAACGTTTCCCCCTGACTGCTGGGACCCACCAGCTACACCTTCGCACGCAAGGAAGTGCGTCTGGGCAAAAAAAACCAAAACGATTCGCCCCCGTGACTGCTGGGACCCACCAGCTACATCTTCGCACGCAAGGAAGTGCCTGACATTCCGGGCCCACCTGGTCGAAGCGTACGTAGCGTTGTCATTTTGGTCGCGAACGTGTACGTACATATATACTGGTCGATGTAGAAGCGGCGCGTAATAGCCGTAGTAGAAGCGCGCATGTAGCATGTACGCGTCGCGTCTGGTGACGGTGTGCAAGAAAGAAAATGCGACCGCGTATGTGTACATCTGGCGGGTCTCGAACGCCTACTCACGCATACGTATGGCGGGGCTCGTGTACATGGCTGGGTCGGAATGGAGAAACAGCGTCGTCGTCATGTTCATGGGGAGAGCAGCGGAATGCGTCGTGTTCATCGGGAGGCAGCGGGCGCGTGGGAGCCAACTAGTTGGGTCGAGCGGAATCGTCGTCGTGTTCATCGGGAGGCTTGGGCGGAACAGGCGATGGAAGCGAGGCTGGCGTCGCGAGCGGAGAAGCGGCCTTGTGTTCGACCGGCCACGTTTGAAGCGGGATCCTATTCGCCGGGAGAAGTGCGGCGTCCGCCAAAGCGGAGAAGCGGACCTCCTACGGTCGAAGCGGGGTCTGTTGATCGGGAGGGTGTGGCGTGCCGCAAAGCGGATGAAAGCGGACTTGTGTTAGGCGCTAGGGTGAAGCACGGGGTCTGTTCGCCGGGAGGGTGTGGCGTGCCGCAAAGCGGGACTCCACAGGATCTTGTTCATCTCCACCATCGACCTCCTCTAGCCTCCATGGGCTCTGTTCATCCAGCCTCCACCGCGCGCTACTCCACCGGCTACTGTTCAACCACCCCTCCACGGGCACCCCTCCACCGTCTACTGTTCATCCAGCCCTCCATGAGGTCGTCCTATTCATCCAGCCCTCCACACCACGGGGTCCTGTTCATCCAGAGGCAACGCCGCCACTCACTTATTCATCAACCTTCCCCCCCGCATAGCGCTCCTTTGTTCATCTAGAGAGGCAGCATCGATCGGCTTGATTAGCAGCGATAGTGAAGAATCGCTCGATCGCTTCGGGTTCGATGTAGCGTAACTGCGGCAGCTGTCGCTCGGGTTCAGTTAGAACCCAAAGCCTCGCACACACGCGCGTACATGTATGAGAGAAACGCGCATTGCTCGGCCCCCGACCACCCACCATAACCGGGAACTCCCCGAAATTTTCCTCGCCCTCGCTTCTACCACGGTTTTTTTCCGTCATGGACGGCCCAAAGAATGTCATGCAGCTGCATCTCCGGCCCGCCCAGGACGAAAAACCCATTTTCTATCATGATTTTTTGTCATAGAAGTTGGAGCCCACCACATCTATGATGATACCGGGTTTTGTCACAATTATCGTCATAGAAGTGTCATATGTATGACAGAAAAAAGTTTCGTTCGGCCCAAAATGTCACGGATGTGTCTTTTTTTTTGTAGTGTCTTCTGTGCAGCAATGAGGATAATCCTCAAGTTACGGACCCAGTCCGTGTAATTGCTACCATCATCTTTCAACTTTGCTTTCTCAAATAACGCATTAAAATTTAACGGAACAACAGCACGGGCCATCAATCTACAATCAACATAGACAAGCAAAATACTATCAGGTACTAAGTTCATGATAAATTTAAGTTTAATTAATCATATTACTTAAGAACTCTCACTTAGATAGATATCTCTCTAATCATCTAAGTGATCACGTTATCCAAATCAACTAAACCATGTCCGATCATCACGTGAGATGGAGTAGTTTTCAATGGCGAACATCACTATGTTGATCATATCTACTATATGATTCATGCTCGACCTTTCGGTCTCAGTGTTCCGAGGCCATATCTGCATATGCTAGGCTCGTCAAGTTTAACCCAAGTATTCTGCGTGTGCAAAACTGGCTTGCACCCGTTGTAGATGAACGTAGAGCTTATCACACCCGATCATCACGTGGTGTCTCGGCACGACGAACTATGGCAACGGTGCATACTCAGGGAGAACACTTTTATCTTGAAATTTAGTGAGATATCATCTTATAATGCTACCGTCGATCAAAGAAAAATAAGATGCATAAAGGATAAACCTCACACGCAATCATTATAAGTGATATGATATGGCCATCATCATCTTGTGCTTGTGATCTCCATCTCCGAAGCACCGTCATGATCACCATCGTCACCGGCGCGATACCTTGATCTCCATGGTAGCATCATTGTCGTCTCGCCACCTATTGCTTTTACGACTATCGCTACCGCTTAGTGATAAAGTAAAGCAATTACAGGGCGATTGCATTGCATACAATAAAGCGACAACCATATGGCTCCTGCCAGTTGCCGATAACTCGGTTACAAAACATGATCATCTCATACAATAAATATAGCATCATGCCTTGACCATATCACATCACAACATGCCCTGCAAAAACATGTTAGACGTCCTCTACTTTGTTGTTCCAAGTTTTACGTGGCTGCTACGGGCTGAGCAAGAACCATTCTTACCTACGCATCAAAACCACAACGATACTTCGTCAAGTTAGTGTTGTTTTAACCTTCTCAAGGACCGAGCATAGCCACACTCGGTTCAACTAAAGTTGGAAACCGACACCCGCCACCACACGTGTGCAAAGCACGTCGGTAGAACCAGTCTCGCGTAAGCGTCTGGCGTAATGTCGGTGCGGGCGCTTCATCCAACAATACCGCCCGAACCAAAGTATGACATGCTGGTAAGCAGTATGACTTATATCGCCCACAACTCACTTGTGTTCTACTCGTGCATATAACATCTACGCATAAAACCAGGCTCGGATGCCTTTGTTGGGGAGCGTAGTAATTTCAAAATAATTCCTCGCACACGGGATCATGGTGATGCATAGCGAGAGGAGAGTGTTGTCCATGTACCCTTGTAGACCGAAAGCGAAGCGTTAGCACAACACGGTTGATGTAGTCGTGCGTCTTCACGATCCGACCGACCCAAGTACGAGCGTCACGGCACCTCCGAGTTCAGCACACGTTCAGCTCGATGGCGTCCGCGAACTCCGATCCATCGAGCTTCACGAGAGTTCCGTCGGCCGACGGGCGATGGCGGTGATGATGTTGCTACCAACGCAGGGCTTCGCCTAAACACGCTTCGATATGATCGAGGTGGAATATGGTGGAGGGGCACCGCTGCGGCTAAGAGATCAAGAGATCAATTGTTGTGTCTAGAGGTGCCCCCTACCCCGTATATAAAGGAGCAAGGGAGGAGGCGGCCGGCCGGAGGAGGCGCGCGGGGAGGATTCTACTCCCACCGGGAGTAGGACTCCCTCTTTTCCTAGTTGGAGTAGGAGGGGAAAAGGAAGGGAAGGAGAGAGGAGGAAGGAAAGGGGGGCGCCGCCCCCCTCCCCCCTCCTTGTCCAATTCATACTAGAGGGGGAGGGGGAGCGCGGCCTGCCCTAGCCGCCCCTCCTCTTCTCCACTAATGCCCATCTTGGCCCATTAAACTCCCCGGGGGGTTCCAGTAACCCCCCGATACTCCGGTATATGTCCGAAACTCCCCGAAACCATTCCGGTGTCCGAACATAGTCGTCCAATATATCGATCTTTACGTCTCGACCATTTCGAGACTCCTCGTCATGTCCGTGATCATATCCGGGACTCGAACTACCTTGGTACATCAAAACACAAAACTCATAATCTGATCGTCACCAAACTTTAAGCGTGCAGACCCTACGGTTTTGAGAACTATGTAGACATTACGAGACCGTCTCGGTCAATAACCAATAAGCGGAACCTGGATGCTCATATGGCTCCCACATATTCTCGAAGATCTTTATTGGTCAAACCGCATAACAACATCGTTGCTCCTTTGTCATCGGTATGTTACTTGCCGAGATTTGATCGTCGGTATCTCAATACCTAGTTCAATCTCGTTACCGGCAAGTCTCTTTACTCGTTATGTAATGCATCATCCGCAACTAACTCATTAGTCACATTGCTTGCAAGGCTTATAATGATGTGCATTACCGGGAGGGCCAGAGATACCTCTCCGACAATCGGAGTGACAAATCCTAATCTCGAAATCGCCAACTCAACAATTAACCCGGAGACACCTGTAGAGCACCTTTATAATCACCCGATTCGTTGTGGCGTTTGGTAGCACACAAAGTGTTCCTCCGTAAGCAGGAGTTGCATAATCTCATAGTCATAGGAACATGTATAAGTCATGAAGAAAGCAATAGCAACATACTAAACGATCAAGTGGTAAGCTAACAGAATGGGTGATGTCAATCACATCATTCTCCTAATGATGTGATCCCGTTAATCAAATGACAACTCATGTCCATGGCTAGGAAACTCAACCATCTTCGATTAACGAGCTAGTCAAGTAGAGGCATACTAGTGACACTATGTTTTTCTATGTATTCACACATGTATTATGTTTCCGGTTAATACAATTCTAGCATTTATCATGATATGAGGAAATAAATAATAACTTTATTATTGCCTCTAGGGCATATTTCCTTCACTAGTGGCTTCTTGGGGAGCATTGTGCCTCCACACCGCTCCAACGGAGATGTACTTCCCCTTAAAAGGAAGGAACTTCGGTAACACATACTCGTATTCACCGGCTCCACTCTTGGTTATCTCGTGCCTTTACTTGTGCAAGCTTATTTGTGTTATATCCCTTGCTTGCTTGTGTGCTTGTTGTTGTTGCATCATATAGGTTGCCCACCTAGTTGCATATCTAGACAACCTACTTTGATGCAAAGTTTAAATTGGTAAAGAAAATCTAAAAATTGTTAGTAGCCTATTCACCCCTCTCTAGTCAACTATATCGATCCTTTCAGCTATTCTCCGAAGACTCCAAATGACTTGAAACTTACGAAGATTTTTTTGGATTATATAAAAATACTGGAAGAAAAAGATACGAGAGAGGACCCTCCCTGGGCCCACAAGCTCAGGCGTTGCCGTCCCCTGGGGCGCGCCATGTGAGCTTGTGGGGCCCATGGAGGTCCATGGATGCCCATCTTCCGCTATATGAAACCATCTGCCCTAGAAAAAATCAAAGACTTTCTAAACAACGTGTCGCCGTCTCGTGGTGGAACCTGCGCATGAGCACTTTTGCTCTTCGACGGAGCCATTCTGTCGAGGATACTTCCCCACGGGGAAGGGGAAATCGAAGCCATCGTTATCACCAACACTCCTCTCATCGTGGGAAGACTCATCTCCATCAACATTTTCACCGTTGGATTACTTTCTATAATCATTCAATAATGTTCTTGGAAATCGGATAAATGTTCCTCAATTCAAATAATGTTCTAGTGATTTCAAAAAATGTTCGTCAACTCAAATAAAGTTCTTGGAAATCCAAGTGATGTTCTTTAATTCAAATAATATTCTTAGAAGTCAGAAAATGTTCCTGAATTCAAATAATGTTCTTGGCATTCGAAGAATTGATCGTGAATTGAAATAAAGTTATTGGAAATCCAAAAAATAATCTTTAATTGAAATAGTGTTCTTGGAAGTCAAGAAAATGTGACTCGATTCAAATAATATTCTTGGGATTTCAAAAATATTTGTCAACAAATATAAAATACATGGAAGTCAAAAAATTTACTCAATTCAAATAATATTCTTGGCAAACAAAAATGATCATATATTTAAATAAATTTCCTTTAAATCAAAAAATGTTTGTTAATTCAAATAATGTTCTTGGGATTTAAAATGTTCATCAATTGAAATAAAGTTCTTGGAATTCCCAAAATGATCCTGGAATTTCCAAAAAATCTTCGTCGGTTTGAATAAGGTTCTTGAAATTCCAAAAATATGTTATAACTAAAATTATTGAAAATCAAATAAATGTTGCTCAATTCAAATAATGTTCTTGGTATATCAAAAATGTTCACTTACTCAAATAAAGTTCTTGAAAATCCAAAAATTGTTCTTTAATGCAAATAATATTCCTGGAAGTCAAAAAATCTTTCCTCAATTCAAATATTGTTCTTAGCATTCAAAAAAATGTTCCTTGATTTGGATAATGTTCTTGGAATTCCAACAATTGTTCTTTAATTCAAATAATTTTCTTGGAAATCAAATAAATGATGGTCTATTCGAATAATGTTCTCAGAATTTCAAAAAATGTTCATCAACTAATCTAAAGTTCATGCAAATTCAAAAAATGTTCCTTAATTCAAACTAATGTTCTTGCAAGTCAAACAATTGTTCCTTGATTCAAAAAATATTGTTCTTGTCGTTCAAAAAATGTTTGTGAATTGAAATAAAGTTCTTGGAAATCAAAAAAATGTTCTTTAATTGAAATAGTGTCCCCGAAAGTCAAAATTTGTTTCTCAATTGAAATAATATTCTTGGGATTTCAGAAAATATTTGTCATCCCAAAAGAAAAACCGCCTAGAAATCCAAGGACCTTTAGTACCGTACCGTATCGAACCAGCAACCTTCGCGCCAAGCGATGACCGCCGTAAGGTAGCATATAGAAAGGAGCAAGAAAATGTATGTGCTTTAACAACAAAGCGCCCATCACTTGTTCTTTCGCTTGGAAGCTCAATCCCCTCGCTTCTTCTTTCGCTTCTACGTTCGTGCTTTCAGCAAGTTCTTACTAGTCGTCTGTCAAGGAGGGAGCTCCAACCAATGCGCCTGAAGGCTCCGCACAATAGTTCTCCCTATCGTCGTGATCCACCTTTGGGTGTTTCTCCACAGAGCGGAACTCCACTAAAGTTCTTGGAAATCCAAAAAATGTTATTTAATTCAAATATTGTTCTTGTAAGTCAACAAAATGTTCCTCAATTCAACTAATGTTGTTGGCATTTTGAAAATAATTCATCAATTCAAATAAAGTTCTTCAAAATCCAAATATTGTGCTCAATTCAAATAATGTTCTTGGGATTATAAGAAGTGTTTGTCAATTGCAAAAAATGTTCTTGGAATTCCAAAAATGTTCTTCAATTCAAAAAGGAATTTCAAAACAATGTTCCTCGGTTTGAATAATGTTCTTGGAATTCCAAAACATGTCTTTAATTCAAATAATGTTCTTTGAAATCAAATAAATGTTGCTCAATTTGAATAATGTTCTCGGGATTTCTTAAATGTTCATCAACTTTAATAAAGTTTTTGTTAATCTAAATAATGTTCTAAAACATCAAATAATGTTCTTGGAAGTCAAAAACTTGTTCCTCGATTCAAAATATTGTTCTTGGCTTTAAAGAAATGTTCATGAATTGAAATAAAGTATTTGGAAACCCAAAAATTATTTTGTAATTGAAATAGTGTCCCTGGACGTCAAAACGATGTTCCTCAATTCAAACAATGTTCTTAGGATTTCAGAAAATGTTCGTCAACTCAAATAGAGTTCTTAGAAATCCGAAAGTGTACTTTATTTCAAATATTGTTCTCAGAAGTAAAAAAATGTTCCTTGATTCAAATAATGGTTTTGGCATTTTGAAAAAGGTTCATCAATTCCAATTAAGTTATTAGAAATCCAACCGTTGTTGTTCAATTCAAATAAAGTTCTTGGGATTTTAAAAAATGTTTGTCAACCGAAATAAAGTTCTTGGAATTCCAAAAAAATGTTTGTCGATTGAAAACAGAATTTCAAAACAGTGTTCCTCAATTCTAAGAATGTTCTTGGTATTCCCAAAATTGTTCTTTAATTCAAATAATATTCTTGGAAAAAGTGTTGCTCAATTCAAGTAATTTTCCTGGGATTTCAAAAAATGTTCGTAAACTCAAATAAAGTTCTTGGAAAAAATGCAAAATTTGTTCTTTAATTCATATAATGTTCTTGGAAGTTTAATTTTTTTTCCTCAGTTCAAATTTCGTTCTTGGCATTCAAAAAAGTGTTCGTGAATTGAAATAAAGTTCTTGGAAATCATATCTAAGAGTATATTTGTCAGTTAAATAAGCAATTTCCTTATTCCATCGAAGAGTAGAGAATATGTGCTTAATAGTACACAGTGGAAATCTATGAATTCTAGGCATCTTGATTGTTGAGCAAGTACTTTATGAAAGTAAAAATAATGTAAGGTGGTGACGAGCCATTCTTTGGAGAACACGTGCACATATTAATGTCATTGATATTTATATTGTTTTGAAAGTAAGGTGCTAAATACCGCGCGACCGAATCCATTAATACATTAATAAAAACAGTAAAATTTGTATTACCAAGTATAAGCCAAAAAAGCCCTAAAATAGTACAAAAAAAGAAAATTGTTTCTATCCATGGATTATGACCACAGCTAAAAGAAAGAGAGAATTCCACCCGTGGATTATCACCAAAAAAACTACAACCCCTCAGCTTAAGAAAATCAACTACCAATCCCTAGATTATGACCAGAAAAGGTCTACAATAACCACATCTTAACAAATCAAGCTTCACACTTCGATAACACCACACTAGCAAAACGGATTAACTCCTAACCCTAGTTATAACAATTCAAGTTTAAGTTCCATCACATCTTAAAATAGAGCAAAACTAATAAGCACCACATCTTACATGTAACCACACAAAACACTATAACAGTTCATCTCCTATGCTTGGGTTATGTCCTATATCAAAACCACAACCACCACATCTAATATCAGTTCAAGTTCAACCACTAGCCTATGACTAGAAAACAAAAACTAGTGAGAACAAGAACTAAACAGTAGAACAATAGAGATAAACATTAGAACAGTACCACACAAGACCCATCTTATAACAGTTCTAGTACAAGTTCCGGTTCTAAACTAGAAGAGAGCTACAACACTATCACCAGAAGTATCGCCAATGCATAAGTATATACATGGAAATTTCGAAGCATCTACACAATTGGAGGGACATGCTTGTTCACTTCTCTAGCCATGTCCAACACATCTCAAAACAAATCCACGCAAAAGGGTTATGAACAGAAGTGTCAAGCACCAGAACAAGAAAACAATTGACCCAGTACTTGCTATAATGATTTAACTACAACCATGTAGAACAACAACCATGATCTGTTAGATCTCAGCCGAACCTGCAAATACAAACAGAAAAGCAAAGCCGAATGCAGTTGAGGAACCTAGGAAATTGGAATTAAACCCAACGGGGAACACGGAATCTGACGAACCTCGGCCAATTATCACTAAATTGAAGTGATATTCCTCAGAATATGGTTGCTAAAACACCTGCTACCAAGAAAAAAGAACAAATTAGCTAACCCTAACTTCCATCCGAGAGACTTGCAAAAAGGGGAGAGAAGATGAAGAAGAGCCAGAGCACCTACCGCTCTGAGGCACACGAAGGAGGAAGGAATGGCGATGCCGACGAAGAATCGAGAGGAAGAAGCAGAGATATCGAAAGGACGACATAGAGAAGGAATTGAGACGAAGCAGCCGCATGAGGAAGAAAGGGGAACAAGGAAACAAGCATGCGCCAGTGGAGTCGGTTGAAATAGGAAACAGGAACAGAGGCCGGCCCCATATAGGCGTAGGGTGTGCGGCGCCTCGATAGTTTGACGCGAAATGTGTCAAATAGGGATTTCCCTACAGTTCTTTCATGTGGAACCACTCCTCAGAGCATTGTCGTTTTTCTTTGAGAAAGGTGTGATAGCTCCCGGGTGCCCCTACAACCTGTATGAACAGTAAACTAAAAAATTAGAAAATTCTGAGACTTTGTGACATCAAATATGGTTAAACTTTGTAGGTTCCTTCAAGTTTTCATAACAAAATATTATGTAGATAAAGGTGTATGCATGAGTTTCAGATTTCAGTGCTAAAAGTGCTCAAAACTTCAAGCACCGAAATCTTTTTCTTGTGTAGATCTCCTCGAATGTTTTTTGGCATGAAAACTTGCAAGCACTTACAAAGTTTGATCATATTTGACGTTGCAAAGTTTCTGATTTTTTTATTTTTTTCTATTATTTTTGAATTTGCTGTTCATAGAGAGTGTAGGGGCACCCGGGAGTTGAAAAACCACTCTCGTTTTCTTTTCCTAGTCTACCAGTGCCATGAGGGTGTTGGCGTTTTTTCTTTTCTTTTCTTTTCTTTTCCTACTCTACCAGCGCCATGGGGGTGAAGAAGGATGGCCGCTCTTGTTGTCTCCGGCGGCGGCAGATGGTCGGCTTGGCCTCATCTCCTCATCAAGGGAGGAGAGGCAATGGAGCAAGCTATATATGCACGCGCAGGCAGCGCAGGCCCCGGAAAACCATGCCACTATTTTCTCCATGCCTAGAAGATTGAAAGGGATAATTGGCCAGAGTTTCTTCATCATAATTTAGTTTAAATTATCTTATACAACTATTTGGAAGTACTGCAAGTCACAAAAATTATAAACTCGGCCGACAACAATGATCAATGCTGGTGAATCCAGTAAAATTACATAAATTGGAAAGTTTGCCAATAAGTTATTATAAAGTACTACCACGGACCCCAAACATTGGAGAACTATATAGGAGCTTAAAAGGCAAAGCACAACACAGCTAAATTTACATAATTTAACATTGAACAACCACGATGATTTAACATCTGAACGTCACAAAACATAGCACCGGCTGCAAGGCTCCAGAACGTTGAACTTGACTTCAGAGGGAACTTTGTCCTCAATGTATGTTTTCACAGCCAAGACTGATTTATGAGCCCCCCTTATATCCGCAGTTTCCAGCGGAGCGCATTTACTGTGAAATATGCTAGAACACCGATAATTCACGGGACAAGTGTCCAATGTAAGGCGCCGAAGTGATGTTGTCTTCTCAAGAATATGGCATGTTAGCTCAAGCATGCTCTTTTGGGGGTAGAAACCAGTGATCTCCACACTCTTGAGCTTGCCATGGTAGTGCTCTGACATTCGCCTCAGAGACGAGGGGTCTCCCTCAAACGGGTCATACTTGGACTGCGCAGCTCGTACCTGAAGGTCAAAGGATAATCTTTGCAAGGTGAACAGTGACTTACATACAAGACAAATTTCTCCAAGGAAGGAGAGGCTTGAAAAAAAGAAACAAAGGATAAATAATCATAGTGCCGGTGATTATGCCATGAGAAAAGAACAATATTCAAGATCTTGAGGTGGAGAAATTTGCTAGATATCGCTGGTGCATTGATTATCTGCATAAAGATGTCTCAGGTTAATTATTCAAAGACATGGCTGCTGCTATATCAATTACCTCATAACGAGAACGTATGGTAAGAGTCTGAACTTTCGGCGCACAGGAAGGAAGGTTGTCAAGAGCATAACTGATGGCGCACCTATTGTTCAACATCAGGTTCTTCATTTTCCACGACTTTCCAAGCGAGAGATGCACATTATGACCCATTAAGCGGAATCTGGAGATATTTGGAGCATTGATCTCTAGCACTTGAAGACTACATTCAATCACCTCCAGGAACCTGAGCCGCTGCAGCAAACGAGGTATCTCTAGGCGAAGGATGTCATAACAATATTGAAGTCTCAAGTATGCCAAAGCAAAGGAATTGGATAGAAGGCACCCTAACTCATCCGCCGTAATATGCACCTCACTCAGATGCAGCGTTTTCAGGGTTCTCAAACCAAGTTGAAATGTGGGATGCAAGCCCAAATTGCCAAGGTAAAGATGCCGAATCGAGCCTTGACACATGTCAGATAGAAGTGTGCATGGAAAGTTAAACATTGCCTTTTCCCTTCTTTTTTGTGAAATAAATGTTGCCTCTCTCGTCCATACTACAAGATCAAGTTCTTCAATCCCTGGTGTGACCGCAATCTGGAGCCAACTGGTGAGATGATGATACGGTTCTGCATCATCAGGAATAACATAGTATTGAAGCCTGAATTTCCTCACCCCAGCGCCTGAGTGGTATGTTACAACACGGTCAATATTGTTGTTGTAGTCTCTTATAACATTTGGTCCCACTGTTCTCTCATATAAATTTTGTTTCGAGCACATTGTTTCATTAGTGAAGGTAAGATTGGGATAGCATCTCCAGGAGCAGAGAAAGGAGTGAGACACACAGGCAGCACGGGCAGCATCTTGCATTGGCAGTAGGAAATATATATGACGCCAGATGTCCTACATGCAGAAGTAGAAAATATCATCATTAGAATTTCAGTACTAAGGAAGTATTCATAATACAGAACAATGATGTACAAGGACTAGCTTTGTAAAGGTTGGATTTAAGCTGGGGAAGGATGGCATGATCTCTAATTAGCCAAGGCTAAGAAAACCGAGCAACCACGGCAAAGAAAACAAATGACAGAGCTGAAAATAGCTCTAGGAAGACTACTAGTACGTGTATCAAGACAACGGTGGATCTAGAGCTCGTGGAACAGTTTTCTGATGGAGAATTGGGTGCAGCAGAACAAAGCAAAGCTTGCAGCAGTGAGAGATATATTCATAAATTTTGATTTAGCCATTCTGATCATAGTTTTCACTTGCAATAGAAATCTCCTTTTATCTGAACATACCTCTGGGAGGTCGGGTCCCGAATATCCTTATTTGTTGTCACAGTGAGAATAATCATCCTGTCGGCAGGGTGAGCTGTTTCTTTTATCTAATGATGAAGCAATCTGTCCATCTGCAATGAACACATTAGTGTCACGATTAGCGCAGAGTTGCAGACACGCATGAACGAACTAGTGCGCGCAGAGTTGGATCATTTGTGCACACAAGAACCAGTGGCAAATGTGATTCAGAAACCACACATTCACGTCAACGAGTATATAATAAGCATCACCTGAAAACATATGACGATACGAACAAATACAGTTCAACTAAATTTGAGCGACTGATGGCACAAAATTGAGTAATCACTAAACGCTAAAACTGAAACTGAAAAAAAAAAAAAGCAGTCGGCAGGCGGTACTGAACCTATCCTTCTGTCTGCTAGCGCCGAGCTCGAGCTGACGCCTGCTGGAGTTGCCACCTCGGCGGAGCGGCCACCCAGGCCCAGTGAAGTCATCGCACCGGAGCCACCGACTCGCCGGCGCTTGCGGCCGCCATCTGCCTCTGCTGGAAGCTCGCCGCCGTCGCCGTAAGAATGCGCTCCACTTTCTGGATCACCGTCGCCCATGCCGTCGGAACCCGGGAGTCTCGGGCGATGGTTTTGCAGCCGAGGTCGAGCAGCGATTCGTGATGGATTCAGCTGTGTCTTTTTTTTCTAGGAAAAGCTGTGTCTTTTTTTAAGAGTAGATTCAGCGGTGGTAAAAGCTGGGCTCGCTCGCGGCAAATCTTGTTCTAACCGGCAAATTGCCTGTAGAGCGCACTGGATGGGACGGCCCATGTGACACTTTTTTCTCCTGTTTTGCTTCTTCTTTTAAGTTTAATCTACTAGCAAAAATGCCCGTGCGTTGCAACGGGTAATGAAACTATCATCATAGAATCTCACCATTCCCTTTATCCTTCTACCATTTTTCTATCATCATGAAAATGCCCTTATAATTTCACCATCATCGTTGCATGAGCCGCTCCATATTCTCGATGCACTCAGGCCACATGTGCACATCCGTGACGCTCATGCTGCCCAGCTCCTTCGCATCCTCATTTGTGACTATCACAACTGCCTTCACATCTTCTCCGGCTCGCCGTAGGCATCCTAAGTGGCGGCAGCCTTTGAGTTGGCACAACTGGAACTATAAACTTAGTTTGGAATGAGAGAGAGCGGCAATGGGTAGAGAGCCAAGGGTTCGCGGGGTGGGGAGATCACACATCACGTAGGGGTGTCGATTGTGATCGTCGCCAATTGATTGCAGCAATTGTTTCCATTTTTGTGAAGAAATTGGTGATCGTTTGGTTTGAGATAAAAACCAGGTGGGGTCATCGAGGACAACATTTTAGGTATGAGCAATCGAGGCTTGCCCCAGAAACAATCCTACCATTTTTTTACTCCCTTTGTTCATTTTTATAAGACGTTGTACACAATTTAAACAACACCTAAAACAGTTCAATATCAACTGTCTGAAACGTCTTATAAAAGTAAACGGAGGGAGTAATGGAAAAAAATAACTTCCTTTCTACGTAAATAGGAGAATCACGTCTGAATCCATCTAGAAAAAATATTCACATCAGCATATCATTTTTTAGTATTTTTTAAATCGTGTTTTAAAAAATGTTCGCGCTTAAGAGTATTCAAAATTCGAGTACGGTACCTCCTAGTTTTTCTAAAAAATTCATGTTTTACAAAAAGTCCAAATTCAAAAACTTGTTCCTTTTTAAAAAATGATCGAATTTAAATCTTGTGTTCACAAGAAGTATTCACGTATGTTTTAGGATACGGTGCTGATGCTTGTATTGTTTAATAAATCGAGATTTGGAAACTGACGCGTGAAGTTGTCTAGTGTATAGGCTAGCATGGCCTAGTCACCTATACTAGCTCCTCGGTACGATTCTTGATGGCATACATTTCTTTTTTTATTTCTTGACAAGAGCGCACTTTGGTGCTGTGGTATAGCGTCCGCCAATGGGCCGGCCCATCTCGGCTTGGTATGGCAACGTACCAATATTTGTTACAGTTTTTGTATCGGACGGACAGACTAAATTTTGTACCACCTCGAGTAGCCATAACTTAAAATATTGAACGGCATCTAAACAGGACGAAACTAAGAATATCATCTTGCTTTATTAGTAGTTAATATTAATATTAATATTAATATTAATATTAATAGTTAATATTAATATTAATATAATATTAATATTAATATAGATATAGATTAGCTTAGAAAAAATAAGTTTAGTTTATTGTTATGATTATTTTTTGGTATGTTTCTTTACTTTATTTTTCATCTTTATTGTTATGGCACAGGGTCTCTGAAGGGTGGTGAGCAATCATTGGAATATGCAAGATTGGAGGAGGTCAAGAATTCTGGACCGGAATGGCTCTTACACCTACTCTACTACAACACTACATTGAAGATCGGCGCCCCTATATCCTCATGACGTTGTAAAGGACCTGGCGCGTGCATAATGAAGTGACGCACCATAAGCCGTCACCTCCAATAGTTGCATCCCGTAGATTCTTTGCATCCCGTAGATTCTTGAATAATTACATCGACTCAGTGTTATGGATCAAACAACACGCAGAAGCTAACATGGAAAGAGGGAGGTGCTATCTGTTGTACATGATAAACCATCACAACAACACACCACGGCATACCACCCCCGATGACCGGGAGAGCCCCACACACGCATCATCGAGGTTTTTATTTGATGCTATTGCCATCACCCCTCCACGAGCCAGCGGCTGCGACTCCACCATCGACAACCCTCAATGTAGCCCTCGCCGCAAAATAGGGCGCCAGGATCCAAGCCAGTTTATGCCAAATTACAGAAACACATCTCCGTCAGCCCTGTACAGTCATATTGTACTGCAAAGTAGATTTTCCCACTAATCAATTGATCAGCCATTGTATGCACTACATGCACATGCATTTCCATGTAAACTTTTAACCCGCACTTAGAAAAATTGTATGTGTCTATAAATAAAATTTCTGGTTAAATCAAATATCAATATTGGCATTTATTAAAATTTTGGTCACATTTCACCTGAGGGACAAAAAGGTCTTTTCAAGTGTCATTTAATACGTTAAGGCTTAAAATGGACGAAAGTGTTATAAAGGGTATAAAATTTAGACACGGTGTTATACAAGGAAGAAAAATATTTTTAGTGTCAAGTAGGAAATAAAATTTAAGACAATATTAAATAAAGAATTATCACTTGTTTTAGAGACTAACACCTCCACCCGTAGTTTTTTCTCTGGTTCTGGTACAACATCTATTTTCATAAAGTCTGTACCATGTTTTCTTGAATTTGGGGTCAACTTGGTTTCTTCCTAGGCATTCTTTGATCGGTATTTTCTCTTCATGGTTACACGCTTGCTCTTATTTCTACTCTCTTGAGCATTATCCTCACTTAAGCATTTTTTAGAATTTCTTTTTTTTACCCCTAATTCTTCCTCCACCTCCCTGGTTATATCTTTACCTTGCACTTCGGTTGTTTCATCTTCTGCTTTTCTCCCTTTGATTGACCTACGTACACTGGTAGAATAAGGGCCTATTGTCCCGGTTGGTAAGGGCATTTAGTCCCGGTTCCTGAACCGGGACTAAAAGGTCGGTACTAATGCCCTGGCCTGTGCGGCGAGCCCAGGCAGGAGGGCCTTTGGTCCCGGTTAGTGGTAACAACCGGGACCAATAGGCATCCACGCGTCAACATTTCTGTGGTTTGGGTTTTTTTTTTTAAAGGAGGGGGGTGGGGGTTTAATTTAGGTGTTTCATATATTGTGTTAGCTAGCTAATTAATAGAGAGAATTGTCCTCTCTTTTGTGTGTGCTTGGTCGACGCTACGTACTATACATATGTATAGAGAGGACTAGCTAGACACGCTTGAAGGAAATATGCCCTAGAGGCAATAATAAAGTTATTATTTATTTCCTTATATCATGATAAATGTTTATTATTCATGCTAGAATTGTATTAACCGGAAACATAATACATGTGTGAATATATAGACAAACAGTATGTCACTAGTATGCCTCTACTTGACTAGCTTGTTAATCAAAGATGGTTATGTTTCCTAACCATGAACAAGGAGTTGTTATTTGATTAACAAGGTCACATCATTAGTTGAATGATCTGATTGACATGACCCATTCCGTTAGCTTAGCACACGATCGTTTAGTATGTTGCTATTGCTTCCTTCATGACTTATACATGTTCCTATGACTATGAGATTATGCAACTCCGTTTACGGAGGAACACTTTGGTACTACCAAGCGTCACAGCGAATCGGGTGATTATAAAGGAGTACTACAGGTGTCTCCAAAGGCAGATGTTGGGTTGGCGTATTTGAGATTAGGATTTGTCACTCCGAATGTCGGAGAGGTATCTCTGGGCCCTCTCGGTAATGCACATCACTTAAGCCTTGCAAGCATTGCAACTAATGAGTTAGTTGCGAGATGATGTATTCGGAGCGAGTAAAGAGACTTGCGGTGGCGAGATTGAACTAGGTATTGGATACCGACGATCGAATCTCGGGCAAGTAACATACCGATGACAAAGGGAACAAAGTATGTTGTTATGCGGTTTGACCGATAAAGATCTTCGTAGAATATGTAGGAGCCAATATGGGCATCCAGGTTCCGCTATTGGTTATTGACCAAGAATAGTTCTAGGTCATGTCTACATAGTTCTCGAACCCGTAGGGTCCGCAACAAGGTTTCGATGACAGTTTTATTATGAGTTTATGAGTTTTGATGTACCGAAGGAGTTGAGTCCCGGATGAGATCGGGGACATGACGAGGAGTCTCGAAATGGTCGATACGTAAAGATCGATATATTGGACGACTATATTCGGAGTTCGGAAAGGTTCCGAGTGATTGGGTATTTTTGAATGCGGAGAGTTACGAGGAATTCGTATTGGGCCTTAATGGGCCATACGGGAAAGGAGAAAAAGGGCCAAAGGGTGGCCGCCGCCCCCCCTTGGACTAGTCCGAATTGGACTAGGGAGGGGCGCCCTTCCTTCCTTCTCCTTTTCTCTTCCCTTTCCTTCTCTCCTACTCCTACTACATGGAAGGGTTCCTAGTTGGACTAGGAAGGGAATCCTACTCCGGTGGGAGTAGGACTCCCCTAGGCGCGCCATAGAGGGCGGCCCTCCCTCCTCCACTCCTTTATATCTGAGGCAGGGGCACCCCATGGACACCAAGTTGATCTACGGATCGTTCCTTAGCCGTGTGCGGTGCCCCCTCCACCATATTCCACCTCGATCATATTGTAGCAAGTGCTTAGGCGAAGCCTGCGACGGTAGAACATCAAGATCGTCACTGCGCCGTCGTCTTGACAGAACTCCTCCCGGCGCTTTGCTGGATCGGAGCCGGGGATTGTCATCGAGCTGAGCGTGTGCAGAACTCGGAGGTGCCGTGACGTTCGGTGCTTGGATCGGTCGGATCGTGAAGGCGTCGACTACATCAACAGCGTTGTTATAGCGCTTCGCTTTCGGTCTCACGAGTGCGTGGGCGGACACTCTCCCCTCTCGTTGCTATGCCATCACCATGGTCTTGCGTGATCGTAGGAAAATTTTGAAATTACTCGTTACCTAACGGTGGCATCCGAGCCAGGTTTTATGCGTTGATGTCATGTGCACGAGTAGAACACAAGTGAGTTGTGGACGATACAAGTCATACTGCCTACCAGCATGTCATACTTTGGTTCAGCGGCATTGTGAGATGAAGCGGCCCGGACCGACATTACGCGTACGCTTACGCGAGACTGGTTTCACCGCTGTGAGCACTCGTTGCTTAAAGGTGACTGGCGGGTGTCTGTCTCTCTCACTTTAGTTGAACGAGTGTGGCTCGCCCGGTCCTTGAGAAGGTTAAAGCGGAGTCTATTTGACGAAATATCGTTGTGGTTTTGATGCGTAGGTAAAACGGTTCTTGCTCAGCCCGTAGCAGCCACGTAAAACTTGCAACAACAAAGTAGAGGACGTCTAACTTGTTTTTGCAGGGCATGTTGTGATGTGATATGGTCAAGGCGTGATGCTATATTTTATTGTATGAGATGATCATGTTTTGTAACGAGTTATCGACAATGGCGAGAGCCATATGGTTGTCGCTTTATTGTATGAAATGCAAGCGCCATGTAATTGCTTTACTTTATCACTAAGCGGTAGCGATAGTCGTAGAAGCAATAGTTGGCGAGGCGACAACGATGCTACGATGGAGATCAAGGTGTCGCGCCGGTGGCGATGGTGATCATGGCGGTGCTTTGGAGATGGAGATCACAAGCACAAGATGATGATGGCCATATCATATCACTTATATTGATTGCATGTGATGTTTATCCTTTATGCATCTTATCTTGCTTTGATTAGCGGTAGCATTATAAGATGATCTCTCACTAAAATTATCAAGTAGTGTTCTCCACGAGTATGCACCGTTGCCAAAGTTAAATCGTGCCGAGACACCACGTGATGATCGGGTGTGATAAGCTCTCGTCCATCTACAGCGGGTGCAAGCCAGTTTTGCACGCCGAGAATACTCAGGTTATACTTGCGAGCCTAGCATATGCAGATATGGCCTCGGAACACGGAGACCGAAAGGTCGGCGTGAATCATATAGTAGATATGATCAACATAAGATGTTCACCATTGAAAACTACTCCATCTCACGTGATGATCGGTTATGGTTTAGTTGATTTGGATCACGTGATCACTTAGATGACTAGAGATGTCATCTAAGTGGGAGTTCTTAAGTAATATGATTAATTGAACTTTAATTTATCATGAACTTAGTCCTGGTAGTATTTTGCAAATTATGTTGTAGATCAATAGCTCGCGTTGTTGCTTCCCTATGTTTTCATATGTGTTCCTAGAAAATTGTATTGAAAGATGTTAGTAGCAATGATGCGGATTGGATCCGTGATCTGAGGTTTATCCTCATTGCTTTTGAAGAATTATGTCCTTAATGCACCGCTAGGTGACAGACCTATTGTAGGAGCAGATGCGAGGCGTTATGAGCGTTTGGCTAGCTCAATATGATGACTACTTGATAGTTTAGTGCACCATGCTTAACGGCTTAGAATCGGGACTTCAAAGGCGTTTTGAGCGTCATGGACCATATGAGATGTTCCAGGAATTGAAGTTAATATTTCAAGCAAATACCGAGTTGAGAGATATGAAGTCTCCAACAAGTTCTATAGCTAAAAGATGGAGGAGAATCGCTCAACTAGTGAGCATGTGCTCAGATTATGCGAGTACTTCAATCGCTTGAATCAAGTGGGAGTTAATCTTCGAGATAAGATAGTGATTGACAGAATTCTCTAGTCACCATCACTAAAGTTACTAGAACTTCGTGATGAACTATAATATGCAAGGGATGACGAAAACAATTCCCAAGCTCTTGGCGATGCTAAAATCGGCGAAGGTAGAAATCAAGAAAAACATCAAGTGTTGATGGTTGACAAGACCACTAGTCTCAAGGAAAAGGGCAAAGGAAGAAGGGAACTTCAAGAAGAGCGGCAAGCAAGTTGCTGCTCGAGTGAAGAAGCCCAAGTCTGGATCTAAGCACGAGACTAAGTGCTTTTGCTACAATGGAACTGGTCCTTTGAAGCGGAACTACCCCAAGTATTTGGCGGATAAGAAGGATGGCAAAGTGAACAAAGGTATATTTGATATACAAATTATTGATGTGTATTTTACTAGTGTTCATAGCAACCCCTCGGTATTTGATACTGGTTCGGTTGCTAAGAGTAGTAACTCAAACAGGAGTTGCAGAATAAGCAGAGACTAGTTGAAGGGAAGTGACGATGAGTGTTGGAAGTAGTTCCAAGATTGATATGATCATCATCGCACACTCCCTATACTTTCGGATTAGTGTGGAACCTAAATAAGTGTTATTTGGTGTTGAGCATAAATATGATTTGATCATGTTTATTGCAATACTGTTATTCATTTAAGTAAGAGAATAAATTGTTGTTCTGTTTACATGAATAAAACCTTATATGGTTACACACCCAATGAAAATGGTTCATTGGATCTCGATCATAGTGATACACATATTCATAATATTGAAACCAAAAGATGCAAAGTTAATAATGATAGTGCAACTTATTTGTGTACTTGCCGTTTAGGTCATATTGGTGTAAAGCGCATGAAGAAAACTCCATGCTAATGGACTTTTGGAATCACTTGATTATGAATCATTTGATGCTTGCGAACCGTGCCTTTTGGGCAAGATGACTAAAACTCCGTTCTCGGAACAATGGAACAAGCTCTTGACTTATTGGAAATAATACATACCGATGTATGCGATCCAATGAATGTTGATGCTCGTGGCAAGTATCGTTATTTTCTGACCTTCACATGATGATTTGAGTAGATATGGGTATATCTACTTGATGAAACATAAGTCTGAAATAGTTGAAAGGTTCAAAGAATTTCAGAGTGAAGTGGAAAATCATCGCAACAAGAAAATAAAGTTTCTGCGATCTGATCGTGGAGATGAATATTTGAGTTCTGAGTTTGGTCTTCAATGAAAACAATGTGGAATAGTTTCACAGCTCACGCCACCGGAACACCACAACATTATGGTGTGTCCGAGCGTCATAACCGTACTTTATTTTGATATGGTGCGATCTATGATATATCTTACCGATTTACCACTATCGTTTTGGGGTTATGCATTAAAGACATCTGCATTCACGTTTAATAGGGCACCATCTAAATCCGTTGAGATGACACCGTATGAACTATGGTTTAGCGATAAACCTAAGCTGTCGTTTCTTAAAGTTTGGAGTTGTGATGCTTATGTGAAAAAGTTTTCACACGATAAGCTCGAACCCAAATCGAATCGTCTTCATAGAATACCCAAAGGTAACTATTGGGTACACCTTCTATCACAGATCCGAAAGCAAGATATTTGTTGCTAAGATGGATCCTTTCTAGAGAAGAAGTTTCTCTCGAAAGAAGTGAGTGGGAGGAAAGTAGAACTTGATGAGGTAATTGTACCTTCTCCCTTATTGGAAAGTAGTTCATCACAGAAATCAGTTTGATGATTCCTACACCAATTAGTAAGGAAGTTAATGATGATGATCATGAAACTTCAGATCAAGTTGCTACCAAACCTCGTGGGTCTTCGGAGTAAGATCCGCACCAGTGAATGCGGTAATCATGTTCGGAAGTCATGTTACTAGACCATGATGAACCTACGAAATATGAGGAAGCGATGATGAGCCCAGATTCAGCGAAATGGCTTGAGGCCATGAAATCTGAGATGGGATCCATATATGAGAACAAAGTGTGGACTTTGATGGAGTTGCCCGATGATCGGCAAGCCATATTATATAAATGGATCTTCAAGAGGAAGACAGATGTTGATAGTAGTGTTACTATCTACAAAGCTCGACTTATGCAAACAGGTTTTGACAAGTTCAAGGTGTTGACTACAATGAGATTTTATCAAGCTGTAGCGATGCTTAAGTCTGTCCGAATCATGTTAGCAATTGCCACATTTTATGAAATCTGGCAAATGGATGTCAAAACTACATTCTTTAATGGATTTATTAAAGAAGAGTTGTATATGATGCAACCAGAAGTTTTGTCAATCCTAAAGGAGCTAACAAAATGTGCAAGCTCCAGCGATCCATCAATGGACTGGTGCAAGCATCTCGGAGTTGGAATACACACTTTGATAAGTTGATCAAAGCATATAGTTTTATACAGACTTACGGTGAAGCCTGTATTTACAAGAAAGTGAGTGGGAGCACTACAACATTTCTGATAAGTATATGTGGATGACATATTGTTGATCGGAAATGATGTAGAATTATTCTGCAAAGCATGAAGGAGTATTTGAAAGGAGTTTTTCAAAGAAGGACCTCGGTGAAGCTGCTTACATATTGAGCATCAAGATCTATAGAGATAGATCAAAGCGCTTGATAAGTTTTTCAATGAATACATACCTTGACAAGATTTTGAAGTAGTTCAAAATGGAACAGTCAAAGAAAGAGTTCTTGCACGTGTTACAAGGTGTGAAATTGAGTAAGACTCAAATCCCGACCACGACGAGAAAATAGAAAAGAGAATGAAAGTCATTCCCTATGCCTCGATCATAGGTTCTATAAAGTATGTCATGTTGTGTACAGATCTATTGCATACCCTACCACTAAGCTTGGCAAGGAGTGCAATAGTGATCTAGGAGTAGATCAATGGACAACGGTCAAAATTATCCTTAGTATAATAAGGATATGTTTCTCGATTATGGAAGTGAAAAAGGTTAAATGCGTAAAGGGTTACGTCGATGCAAGTTTTAACACTAATCTAGATGACTCTGAGTCTCAATCTGGATACATATTGAAAGTGGGAGCAATTAGCTAGAGTAGCTCCGTGCAGAGCATTGTAGACATAGAAATTTGCAAAATACTTACGGCTCTGAATGTGATGCAGACCCGTTGACTAAAATTATCTCACAAGCAAAACATGATCACACCTTAGTACTCTTTGGGTGTTAATCACATAGCGATGTGAACTAGATTACTGAATCTAGTAAACCCTTTGGGTCTTGGTCACATGGCGATGTGAATTATGGGTGTTAATCACATGATGATGTGAACTATCGATGTTAATCACATGGTGATGTGATCTAGATTATTGACTCTAGTGCAAGTGGGAGACTGAAGGAAATATGCCTAGAGGCAATAATAAAGTTATTATTTATTTCCTTATATCATGATAAATGTTTATTATTCATGCTAGAATTGTATTAACCGGAAACATAATACATGTGTGAATATATAGACAAACAGTATGTCACTAGTATGCCTCTACTTGACTAGCTTGTTAATCAAAGATGGTTATGTTTCCTAACCATGAACAAGGAGTTGTTATTTGATTAACAAGGTCACATCATTAGTTGAATGATCTGATTGACATGACCCATTCCGTTAGCTTAGCACACGATCGTTTAGTATGTTGCTATTGCTTCCTTCATGACTTATACATGTTCCTATGACTATGAGATTATGCAACTCCGTTTACGGAGGAACACTTTGGGTACTACCAAGCGTCCACAACGGCTGGGTGATTATAAAGGAGTACTACAGGTGTCTCCAAAGGCAGATGTTGGGTTGGCGTATTTGAGATTAGGATTTGTCACTCCGAATGTCGGAGAGGTATCTCTGGGCCCTCTCGGTAATGCACATCACTTAAGCCTTGCAAGCATTGCAACTAATGAGTTAGTTGCGAGATGATGTATTACGGAGCGAGTAAAGAGACTTGCGGTGGCGAGATTGAACTAGGTATTGGATACCGACGATCGAATCTCGGGCAAGTAACATACCGATGACAAAGGGAACAAAGTATGTTGTTATGCGGTTTGACCGATAAAGATCTTCGTAGAATATGTAGGAGCCAATATGGGCATCCAGGTTCCGCTATTGGTTATTGACCAAGAATAGTTCTAGGTCATGTCTACATAGTTCTCGAACCCGTAGGGTCCCACGCAACAAGGTTTCGATGACAGTTTTATTATGAGTTTATGAGTTTTGATGTACCGAAGGAGTTGAGTCCCGGATGAGATCGGGGACATGACGAGGAGTCTCGAAATGGTCGAGGCGTAAAGATCGATATATTGGACGACTATATTCGGAGTTCGGAAAGGTTCCAGTGATTGGGTATTTTCGGAGTACGGAGAGTTACGGGAATTCGTATTGGGCCTTAATGGGCCATACAGGGAAAGGAGAAAAAGGGCCAAAAGGGTGGCGCCGCCTCCCCTTGGACTAGTCCGGTGGACTAGGGAGGGGGCGCACCCTTCCTTCCTTCTCCTTTTCTCTTCCCTTCCTTCTCTCCTACTCCTACTACATGGAAGGGTTCCTAGTTGGACTAGGAAAGGGAATCCTACTCCGGTGGGAGTAGGACTCCCCTAAGGCGCGCCATAGAGAGGGCGGCCCTCCCTCCTCCACTCCTTTATATATACGGGGCAGGGGCACCCCATGGACACACAAGTTGATCTACGGATCGTTCCTTAGCCGTGCGGTGCCCCCTCCACCATATTCCACCTCGATCATATTGTAGCAGTGCTTAGGCGAAGCCTGCGACGGTAGAACATCAAGATCGTCCTGCGCCGTCGTCTTGACAGAACTCCTCCCGGCGCTTTGCTGGATCGGGCCGGGATTGTCATCGAGCTGAGCGTGTGCAGAACTCGGAGGTGCCGACGTTCGGTGCTTGGATCGGTCGGATCGTGAAGGCGTCGACTACATCAACAGCGTTGTTATAACGCTTCGCTTTCGGTCTACGAGGGTACGTGGACGGACACTCTCCCCTCTCGTTGCTATGCCATCACCATGGTCTTGCGTGATCGTAGGAAAATTTTTGAAATTACTACGTTACCTAACAACGCTAACTAGCTAGTAAGCAAACGAAGGAAACAGAAGATCGTCATGAACATATATGCATACAGAGAGAAGTGATATCGACCACCTCTCCTTCTCCGAGAGATTGGTCGAACAACAAGTTCTTGTATATCTATCCGACACTACCGGCTACATATATACAATAATTATCTTTTACAAATATAATCTCCTAACGTACAGACGCGTGGTCCACATAGTATTCTCCGTCTTCAGCGATCACGTGGTCAAGAAAGAATGCCGCTAATTCCTCTTGAATTGCTCGCATGCGATCTGGTGCTAGGAGTTCATCCCGCATCCGAAACATCTAATTTTAAGAAGGGGTTCAATACATATATATATATGAATGAATGAAACTCAACACAAATGACGGTAATAAAATAAAATTATGAATATTGTTATTTACGCACTTCATATTGTTTGTCAGAGTAGCCCCGCTCACAGGTCGTGTGGTGGATGGACTCGCAAATGTAGTATCCACAGAAATCATTCCCTTGTTCCTGCCACAACCACTTTACAAGAAATAGAGGTCAATCAAACTGATATTTAGCAAGCATGCTAAATGGTATTGATGAAACTAGCACTTGAATCACTAGGAGATGCATGGAATATGCTACTATAGTACTTACTTTCGGGTGTCTAAATTGCAGCTTCTTCGGCAGTCCCGGAGCTTTTTTGGTGAATTTTCTCCAAACCCTGACATACAAAGAAAACAATTACTTGATATCAGAAATGAACAAAGGTGCTGATATGGTGGATAATGATCGATTTGACTTACTTCTCGAGCATTTCAGTCATGTCCGCATACTCCTCCGGATTTTTTCGTTTGGAGTCTAAGACAGTTACTACTCCCTGCTCAAGCTTAATCTTTAGGAGAATATAGTGGTAGCTGCGCACGCATGCATAACTCATCAATATTACATTACTATAACCTGGACTAATAAGGGAAACCGAATATGCCACAAGACAGTAACACTCACCTGAAGTTGTAAGGAAAGAGTATTATATCTTTGTGTTCATTTATTACCAACGATTGTAGCAAGTTGGCCTCGGTATTTTCGGCATGAAATTTAACCTCAGTTGCATCTATGAGATATGTGTTAATGAACCCAATATCACCCACTTGTCTTTTCTTCAATTCGGCGATCTTCAATCTGCATAATATAGTGAGGATAATTTTAAATACATGCAATGAAAGAGCTGAGTTATATAGAGAGACTTAATGACAGAAGTAGTACTACTTACAGACAGTAGCAGGTGACCGTTGCTTTATCGAGGGCCAATTGATTGAAAAACTGATAGAACTCCTCAAATGGAATAGGCAACAGTTCAATTCCAACGAGGTCATGCTCCTTTTTAACTCTCACATACAAAGTACTCCTCCCCTCAGACTCTCTGCAGGTTTTCATGTACCAATCATGCAATCTTCACATCATCGTTGATAGAGATCTTTCATCTTTGACGAGAGGCTTCCCGTACTCGTATCTTTGTATCTGCACCTCCAAGAAATCATAATGTACATCGTCGGGCAGGTAATCTCCAGGATTGCTATAACCGGGCACCATCCTCGGATCGACGATGTCGCTAGCAGGCACCTTGAGCGGGGGGCACAATTGCTTCGCTTGTTCGCCGAGCTGGGCAATTTGTTTCCCAGCTCGTCGTTCTTTCATCCTTTGATCACTGACAGTACTTCCCGACCTCTCCGCTTCGGCAAATGCCTTTCCAATAATGCGCTCATAGTTGCCTTTCGGCGGAGACTTGGGTGGTTTTGTCAAGGCAGCCAGAGTGCGCTTCGCTTTCACCGGATCTACCTTCTCCTCCGGAGGTGGATGTCTCCGTGCTTTCAACCCTTGAAACCAGTCCTTCACTTCGGTTCGCGCGATCTTCGCGTTCTCCTCCGGGGTCATCTCGTATGGTAACTTCTCTGGAGTCTGCAGAGAAGGACCGAATATGTATGTCCTCCCGCCTTTGGCTGTACTGCTAGACGCCGGCAGAGCAGACGGAGCAGATGTCTTCTTTCCTTGCTTACGAGGCGGAGGAGAAGGACTACGACGCGCCGGAGCAGCCGGAGCAGCGGCGGGTCTCTTTCACCCTTGCTGACGAGGCGGAGAAGGAGGAGGCTGGCTGCTCGGGCGCGCCGGCGCAGGCAGAGAAGGAGGCGGAGTGCCGCCACACGCTGGAGAAGGAGCCGGCCAAGTGCCCTGATCGTCACTCGCCGGAGGAGGAGGCGGTGGAGGAGGCGGAGTGCCCTGACTTGCCGGAGGAGGAGGAGGAGGCGTCCAGTTCGGAAGGTTGATGAGATCCTTCCGCCATAGGCATGGAGTCTTCAGAGCAGAACCCAGCCGAGTCTCCCTTCACGGTAGGGTGGTCAAGCTGGAGGTCCTCAAATCCCTCGTGATTTCATCCACCATCACCCTAGCATATCCTTCGGAATCGGCGGCGGTGAAAAGTTGCACGGTTTAGTAGGATAAACAGAGCCAACAACCGCCTTGACCTTCAAATTCATCCATTGCGCCATAAGGTGGCAATTTTCAGCCTCCGTGATAGCATCCACGGGATAGTGGCGAGAGCCGTCAAGGCATGCTCGGCTGAAGCAGCTCGGTGGAAGCCACGCTGCTTCTCCGCTGAGATGGCGGGGTAACCGGGGAAGCTTCGCGGTCGTTTGCTGCGATCCGCTTCTCGTTCCTTTATCGCTTGTACCCTTGCATGCAGCGCTGCGATTCGATCTGCTGCACTTTCTTCCTCCTCTCTCGGCATTTGTAACCGCCAGCGTCCGGAAACCCAGCCTTCCACGAAGCGGAACTGGCGTGCCTCGTGTCCGTCCGTGGTGCTCGAGATTCGAGGGCCATTGTGAGCTCGTCGTTCTCTCTGTCTGGAAAGAACGTCCCTTGATGCGCTTCTTCGATATATTGCTGAAGCCTCTTGGCTGGTATGTCCAATTGATCGTCCGTCCAAATGCACTTCACTGATACAGGGTCCAAGGTTCCGCCAGCCTCGAAGAACCAAGTCCGGCAATGGTCTGGCCAGTTCATTGTCTCTGGTTCGATCCCTTTATCAAGCAGATCATTCTCAGCCTTGGCCCACTTAGGCCGGGCTATGAGGTAGCCACCTGACCCCGTGCGATGGTGAAGCTTCTTCTTTGCAGCATTTTTCTTGTTTGTCGCCGACATCTTTTTACTCTTTTCGGATGTCTTGTGGGCCACAAATGCGGGCCAGTCATCTCTGATCTTCTCATATTTGCCCTTGAATTCTGGGGTCTCTTTTTTATCGACAAACTTATTCAGGTCTTTCTTCCAATTCTTGAATAGGTCTACCATCTTCTTAAGAGCAAAAGACCTTATTAATTGCTCAACTGGCTTCTCCGGATCATCCTCTGGCGGTAGGGTGAAATTTGACTTCAGCTCAGTCCAAAGATCATTTTTCTGCATATCATTGACATAAGACACCTCAGGGTCTTCGTCCTTAGGCTTATACAATTGCTGGATGCTAATAGGTATCTTGTCCCTAACCAGAATCCCGCACTGAGCAACAAATGCCTTCTTTGTCCGGATGGGTTCAATCGGTTGGCCGTGGCGCGCGATTTCTATGATCTCAAACTTTTCATCCGAGCTCGACCTTTTCTTCGGGCCTCGTCTCTTTACCGAAGTTGTGCTCGATCCGGAGGGATAGAAAAAAGAACAAAGACGAGAGTTAATTAATATGTGTACATACCAAAACAATGAATGCATCAATTAGCTAGTCAAGACTGAGCTTAACTAATATATATACCGGCGGACTCGGTTTGGTCACCGAGCCGTCCTCATGGTCTACTTCTTCTTGCACCGGCATTGGGTCATCGGAGCCATCATAATCATAGCCAGCTGCTTCTTCACCCCTCCTTCCGGACCATCGGTGTCGTTGAGAAACATCAACGAGCGGCGGCATCACTTCCTACTGCGATTATGTCCCTCAACAACGCTTCTTGTGCTTCGTCTCGGGGGTGTCCATAGTTTCTACAAATATTTACAACATGGCAATTATTATTCAAACATGACAGATATGGATATATTAGTGGCAAGCGTAGAACTAGCTAGCTAATCACAATGAAGGAATCATATTAATTAGTGGCCTCGTATTTGCTTCTCTAGGGTTTGGTGGCCTCGACAACTCTTCAAGGGTTAGGGGTGGCCTCGAGCGCTTCAAGGAGGGTAATATCGACAACGACGAGATACATACACGGAGAATAATGTTATCGGGGAGGGTATATCGGCCCCCACATGTTGAAGTTATCGGGGAGGGGTATATCGACCCCCCTCCCGTGTGAAGATTATCGGGGAGGGTATATCGACCCCCCATGTGTTGAAGTTATCGGGAAGGGTATATCGACCCCCCTCATGTTGAAGTTATTGGGAGGGTATATACCCCCCACGTGTTGAAGTTATCGGGAGTTTATATCGACCCGACATACGCATACATGCATGGGAAAATAATATATATTATCGGGAGGGGTATATACCCCCCACGTGTTGAAGTTATCGGGAGAGGGTATATCGACCCACCCCACGTATTGAAGTTATCGGGAGTTTATATCGACACGACATACGTACATGGGAAGATAATATTATCGGGACGGGTACCCACCCCCCCTCATGTTGAAATTATCGGGAGGGTATATCGGACGACGCAGACCCGATAAAACATAAGAAAACAAAGAAGAAATAAAAGAGGAGAAGAAGAAAGGAATAGCTAGAGGAGAAGATCGGCGAAAAAAGAAGAAAAAAAGGAGAAGAAGAAAGGAATAGTGGAGAAGAGAGAAAATAGAATATATTCTATTATTCTCTTCTTCTTCTTCTTTTTCTTCTTCTTATTTATTTCTCCTTTCTTCCTCTCCTCTTGTTCTTTCTTTCCTCTTCATATTTTCCTCTTTCCTATCCTTCTTTTCCTTCCTTCTTAATATCACTTAGCAAATTTTGCAATGATAGGGAGGGGGTGCTCCCGTGGTCTAAAATCCGTCTATGCACGATAGAAAATTCTGAAAAAATACATCTATGATCCCTCAACGTCCCCGCCTCTCTCATGAACAAAAAATTTGTGAATTAAAAAAACATCATGTTCTATGAACAAAAAAACATTATATTTCATCCACATTCGTGCATACATCATATATGTGATCATCTATGAAAAAAACATCATATTCTATAAAAAATCATTACATATATATATATATATAAACAAGCATAAATATATAAAAAAACAAGCATATATATATAAAAAAAACAAGCATATATATGAAAAAATTGCAAGGGAGGCGCGCACGGACCAAGCTGTGAGAGGATTGCTGCTGGGGTCAGGCGGCGAGGATGGCGTCGGGCTGGGGCTGGCGACGGCGAGGGCGGGCAGGCGGCGTGTCGGGAAGGCGAGCGGCGGCGACGGGTGGGCAGGCGGCGGCAGGGCGGGGGGCAGGCGGCGCCACGTCGAGGCAGGCGCGGCGGGCGGCTGATGACGACGAGCGCGCGGGCGACGGCGACGACGGCACGGCGAGGCGACGGCGACGGGGGACGGCGGCGGCGTCGGCGTCGGGCGGCAATCTGCGAGAGATGAGAGTGAAAATTTCCTAAGTGTGAACTTATAGCAAAGCCTTTAGTCGGTTCGTGGCACAAACCGGGACTAAAAGTGAGCATTAGTCGGTTAGTGGCACCAACGGGACCAAAGGCCTCTTTTCGGCAGCCCAAAGGGCGGAAGCGGCGACCTTTGGTCGGTTGGTGGCACCAACTAAGACTAAAGAGACATTGGTCGATTTGTGCCACGAACCGGGACCAATGCCCTACTAGTCCGGTTGGTGCCACCAACCGGGACCAAAGGCCTTGTGCTTGCGCCCAAAAGTTTAGTCCCACTCGCTAGTTGAGAGGGCTCGAGAGTAGTTTATAAGCGCTGCTGCGCCACCCTCTCGAGCTCCTCTCAAGCTGCAGACTTCGGGCCTAATCTGTCACTAGCTATGTGTACGTGGGCCTACTTGGCCTCCTGCGGGCTGAATCTGGCCCATGTAGGGTTTCTAGTCGTATTCAGGTCATGGGGGCCCGATGGCGGCACTATTTTATATTTTTCCAGTTTTTTGTTTTGTTTTCTGCATTATTTATTTTTGTTGTTTTTTGCTTTATTTTTAATTCTTTTTGCTTTTAGTTTTAGAAAAATTATAAACTTTCTGTTAGTGCCATTAGTTTTCAAATTTGAAAACACTTTTTTGTTTTCTTTGTTGCTTTATTTATTTTATTTTGTTTCTACTTACAACAAAATACTTATTTTTGCTATTTTATTTTTTTCCAGTTTTTGTTTTGTTTTCGCATTATTTATTTTTTGTTGTTTTTGCTTTATTTTTAATTCTTTTTTCTTTTAGTTTTAGAAAAATTATAAACTTTCTGTTAGTGCCATTAGTTTTCAAATTTGGAAACACTTTTTTGTTTTCTCTGTTGCTTTATTTATTTTATTTTGTTTCTACTTACAACAAAATACTTATTGTTGCTATTTTTCCAGTTTTTCGTTTTGTTTTCTGCATTATTTATTTTCTTTTGGTTTTTGCTTTATTTTTTAATTCTTTTTTGCTTTTAGGTCAGCAAAATTATAAACTTTCTGTTAGTGCCATTAGTTTTCAAATTTGAAAACACTTTTTTGTTTTCTTTGTTGCTTTATTTATTTTATTTTGTTTCTACTTACAACAAAATACTTATTGTTGCTATTTTTATTTTTTCCAGTTTTTTGTTTTGTTTTCTGCATTATTTATTTTCTTTTGGTTTTTGCTTTATTTTTAATTCTTTTTTCTTTTAGGTCAGCAAAATTATAAACTTTCTGTTAGTGCCATTAGTTTTAGAAAAATTATAAACTTTATGTTTGTGCCATTAGTTTTCAAATTTGAATAGTTAAAATTTGAATTCTTTTGAAATTTGTGTGAATCACAAGTTTGTGATTAACTTTACTAAAAATGAACATAGATGCACCTAGAGAAAATTAGACCTAAATTCATAATCAATTTCTATGAATTTCAAAGAAATTCACTATGAATTTAGGTCAAATTCCTATATAGGGGCATCTATTTTCACTTTGAGAGGAGCTCAACAAGGCGAGAGGGACGGGCTTATAAACCGGTGTGGCGCCCTTGGTTGGCGAGGTGGGACTAAACTCGGCGTTAACGAGGACCAACCCTTTAGTCCCGGTTTGTGGCACAAACCGGGACTAATGGTCATGGGCCGAGCGAGCCGCATGGGCCGAGGACTAATGAACATAGATGCACCTATAGAGAAAATTAGACCTAAATTCATATTTTTCAAATGAACTCGAAAAAGTTGGCATAGCATGTGCATGTAGAAAGCGGACAATGGTATCATACTTATGCATTACAAAGTTGGCATGGTATCATCATAATAGTTATGGAGAAAGTCTTCACTTTTTCTTCGCTTGTGTCATTGCTTATTGCACCGTAACCATGGATAATCTTCATCGTTTATCGGGATGCTTGGGTCAGCCTTGACTTTGAAGGAGGAATTTCATGAAACTTTTCATACTCTTGAGACATGTCCATCGGCCCTCCACTCCTGGATGTCCCTTTTCTGAAAGAACTATGTGGCGCTTTGGCTCATGGTATGATGTATTCGCTTCCTTATCTTTCTTTTTCTCGTCCGGTAGACATGTCCTTCACATAGATAACCTGTGCCACATCATTGGCTAGGACGAGCGGTTCGTCGATGTACCCAAGATTTTCAGATCCTTGTTGTCATTCCGCATTGTGGGTCTACCTGTACCCCGCCTCTGACAGATTAACCCATTTGCACTTAAACAAAGGGACCTTAAAATCTACTCCGTAGTCAAGTTCCCATATGTCCACTATGTAACCATAATATGTGTCCTTTCCCCTCTCGGTTGCTGCATCAAAGCGGACACCGCTGTTTTGGTTGGTGCTCTTTTGATCTTGGTCAATCGTGTAAAATGTATTCCCATTTATCTCGTATCCTTTCCAAATCATTACAGTCGAAGATGGTCCCCTGGACAACAAGTACAGCTCATCACAAACAGTGCTATCACCTCTGAGACGTGTTTCCAACCAACTGCTGAAAGTCCTGATGTGTTCACATGTAATCCGATCGTCGCCTTTGCTCCGGTGTTTGGGCGAGACTGTTCTTGTGTTCATCGACATACGGGTCACCAAGGTAGAGTTACGTAGAACTGTAGTGTGCTTGAGACCAAGAATATCCGTCCCTGCATATTATTGAGTCCTTCCAAGCATGCCTTTTCGGTCAGTCTCCCCTCATACCGCGATTTAGGGAGACCTATCTTCTTAAGGCCAGGAATGAATTCAACACAAAACCCGATGACATCCTCTCGTTTGATGGCCCATGGAGATGATTCCTTCGGCCTAAGCGATTCTGGACATATTTCTTTAGGACTCCCATGAACCTCTCAAAGGGAACATATTGTGTAGAAATACGGGCCCCAGAATGACAATCTCGTCGACTAGATGAACTAGGACGTGCGTCATGATATTGAAGAAGGATGGTGGTAACACAAGCTCGAAACTGACAAGACATTGCACCACATCACTCCTTAGCGTTGGTACGATTTCTGGATCGATCATCTTTTGAGATATTGCATTGAGGAATGCACATAGCTTCACAATGGCTAATCGGACGTTTTCCGGTAGAAGCCCCCTCAATGCAACCGAAAGCAGTTGCGTCATAATCATGTGGCAGTCATGAGACTTTAGGTTCGGAACTTTTCTCGGCATATTTATTATTCCCTTTATATTCGACGAGAAGCGGTCGGGACCTTCATCTTGAGCAGGCATTCAAAGAAGATTTCTTTCTCTTCTTTCGAAGAGCGTAGCTGGCAGGACCTTCATCTTGCTTCGGAGGCATGCCCTCTTTTTCGTGCAAGCGTTGCAGGTCCTCCGTGCCTCGGTGTATCTTTTGTCTTCCCATACACGCCCAAGAAGCCTAGCAGGTTCACGCAAAGGTTCTTCGTCACGTGCATCACGTCGATCGAAGAGCGGACCTCTAGGTCTTTCCAGTAGGGTAGGTCCCAAAATATAGATTTCTTCTTCCACATGGGTGCGTGATTCTCAGCATCATTCGGAACAGTTAGTCCGCCGGGACCCTTTCGAAAGATTACGTGTAAATCATTGACCATCGCAAGTACGTGATCACCGGTACGCATGGCGGGCTTCTTCCGGTGATCTGCCTCGCCTTTGAAATGCTTGCCTTTCTTTCTACATTGATGGTTGGTCGGAAGAAATCGACGATGGCCCAGGTACACATTCTTCCTGTAGCTTCCCAGGTATATACTAACGGTGTCAAGTAAACAGTGCGTGCATGCGTGGTATCCCTTGTTTGTCTGTCCTAAAAGGTTACTGAGAGCGGGCCAATCGTTGATGGTCACGAACAGCAACGCCTTTAGGTAAAATTCCTCCTTTTTGTGCTCATCCCACGTACGTACACCGTTTCCATTCCACAGCTGTAAAAGTTCTTCAACTAATGGCCTTAGGTACACATCAATGTCGTTGTCGGGTTGCTTAGGGCCTTGGATGAGAACTGGCATCATAATGAACTTCCGCTTCATGCACATACAAGGAGGAAGGTTATACATACATAGAGTCACGGGCCAGTGCTGTGATTGCTGATCTGCTCCCGAAAGGATTAATGCCATCGGCGCTTAAAGCAAACCATACGTTCCTTGGGTCCTTTGCAAACTCATCCCAATACTTTCTCTCGATTTTTCTCCATCTGCGACCCGTCGTGGGTGCTCTCAACTTCCGTCTTTCTTACGGTCCTCACTGTGCCATCGCATCAACTAGGCATGCTCTCCATTTCGAGCAGACGTTTCAACCATGGTATTATAGGAGCATACCACATCACCTTCGCAGAACCCTCTTCTGGGAGGCTCGCCATCAACATCACTGTGGTCATCTCGTCGATCTTATACGCAATGCACCGCATACCGGGCATGCGTTCAGATCCTTGTATGCACCATGTAGAGGATGCAGTCATTAGGGCATGCATGTATCTTCTGCACCTCCAATCCTAGAGGGCATCGACCTTCTTTGTTATGTATGTCTTGTCGGGCAATTCGTTATCCTTTGGAAGCTTCTTCTTCAATATTTTCAGTAGCTTCTCAAATCCTTTATCAGCACAACATTCTCGCCTTCCATCGCAGCAATTCCAAGACGGTACCGAGCTTTGTGTTGCCATCTTCGCAATTGGGGTACAACCCTTTTTGTGATCCTCTAACATGCGATCGAACTTCAGCTTCTCCTTTTGGTGTCGCATTGCGTCCTTGCATCGACAATGACCCGGCGGAGATCATCATCATCGGGCACATCGTCTAGTTCCTCTTGATCTTGATAGCTTCGCCCGTTGCAGCATCATCGGGCACATCGTGCGGTTCCTCTTGATCTTCAGCAGCTTCGCCCGTTGCAGCAGACATCGCACATCGTCTGGTTCCTCTTGATGTTCAAGTAGCATCACCGTATTCAGGGGGCACATAGTTGTCATCGTACTCTTCTTCTTCGCCGTCTTCCATCATAACCCCTATTTCTCCATGCCTCGTCCAAACATTATAGTGGGGCATGAAACCCTTGTAAAGTAGGTGGGTGTGAAGGATTTCCCGGTCAGAGTAAGACTTCGTATTCCCACATATAGGGCATGGACAACACATAAAACCATTCTGCTTGTTTGCCTCAGCCACTTCGAGAAAATCATGCACGCCCTTAATGTACTCGGAGGTGTGTCTGTCACCGTACATCCATTGTCGGTTCATCTGCGTGCATTATATATAATTAAGTGTGTCAAAAATCATTACTGTAACATCATGAATAGATAATTAAGTGACCAAATTAATAGAAGTTCATCATCACATAAAACCAAAGTACATACATAGTTCTCATCTAACAACATAAAGTTCTGCAGAGCATCTAAATTAATTAAACCATACATTGAAACTATGTAAAACATTTCAATGCGAAAACAATTGCGATCATAATCGCAACCAAGGTAACAACTGATCCAACGACATAATGATACCAAGCCTCGGTATGAATGGCATATTTTCTAATCTTTCTAATCTTCAAGCGCATTGCATCCATCTTGATCTTGTGATCATCGACGACATCCGCAACATGCAACTCCAATATCATCTTCTCCTCCTCAAGTTTTTTTATTTTTTCCTTCAAAAAATTGTTTTCTTCTGCAACTAAATTTAACCTCTCGACAATAGGGTCGGTTGGAATTTCTGGTTCAACAACCTCCTAGATAAATAAAATCTATGTCATGTTGGTCGGCATAATTTTCATAAACAATAAATGAACCAATAGTTATGAAAAGATAATATATACCACATCCAAATCATAGACAGGGACGAGGGCCGACGGGCGGATACCAAAACCATCGCACTATATAAGATGCAATAATAAAAGTAAGAAAATAATACAAGTATCTATCTAAACATACAAGTAAGAATATTTTTCCTTTCGGAAAGAAGATAAGAACAAGAGGCTCACCACGGTGGTCTGGCGATGAGATCGCGCGGTGATCGACGGCGGTGAAGAGGGGACGGGCGTGACGGACCGCTAAACCTAGACAAATATTGAGGAAAATGGAGCTTGGAGGTCGAGCTTGGAGAGAGAGAGCTTAAGTAGTGTGGCTCGGGCATTCCATCGAACACCTTGTGTGCATAGGAGGTGAGCTAGAGCACCACCAAGCCCTCTCCCCTCGTGCGCGAGAAAAACAAAGCAGTGTGCTCTGCTCTCACGCTGAAGGGTTATATATAGGCACCTCATTGGTCCCGGTTGGTGGCATGAACCGGGACGAAAGGGGAGCCTTTGGTCCCAGTTCAAGCCACCAACCGGGACCAATGGTGGTGGGCAGAGCGAGGCCCATTGGTCCGGTTCGTCCCACCAACCGGGACCAAAAGGGCCAGACGAACCGGGACCAATGCCCACGAGGCCCCGGCCGGCCCCCTGGGATCACGAACCAGGACAAATAGCTCCATTGGTCCCGGTTCGTGGCAGAACCGCGACTAATGGGCTGCCCCGGCCTGGGCCATTGCCCCCTATTCTACTAGTGGTAAGTTTCTTCAACATTCTCACCCTGCTTTTTTGTTGTTCCTGTGTCAACAACCATCAGTTCATGATTATTTCCTTCATTAATTTGCTTGTCCGCTATATATTTTGTTTTCTGCTTCACAGTTTGATCCTGTGTTTCTTTGTTAAAATCAAGTTTCTTTCCTTTAGCTTGTTCAGTAACCTCATTTGCAGTTTTCATAGGGTGGTAACTTCCTTTTCGTCGCTTGCTCTTACTCCCAACCCTCCTTGGCTTGTAGATAGGGCTGGAAAAAAAAAGCTCGAAGCGCGCGAGTTACCGAAAAAGGTTTCACCCCGCTTTATATTATCAAGCAAATCGCCCGAGTCAGACATCCAACAAGGTTCACACAAACACACACACACACACACACAAGAGTCGAGCCGAGTTAAACGAGTAGCTCGTTACTCGGCTCGAATCGACTCGAACTCGAAGAATAACGAGTCGAGCCGAGCTTTAGTTTAAGATCGTTTATAAACCAAGTTAAACGAGCCGATCTCACGAGTACTCGTGTAACTCGTTAGGCTCGATACAAGAGATCAGCCAAGCACCCTGCATCCCAGACGCACAACACAATGCCCAGCCGCCCAAGGCACCTTACTAATATGATAAAAATGATTACTGGCGAATGTAAAATGTACACATTAGACATGTACAATGTTCACAAGCAATTTTCATTTTTATCATATTTGTAAGGTTTTATGTTCATATCCTTAACGATCTTAACAGGCTAAACAAGGTAGCTCGCGAGTCATACGAGTCGAGCCAATCTTGAATTTGAGCTCCTTATAGTAACGAGTCAAGTCGAGCTAGCTCGTTAACGAACGAGCTTTAGCGAGTCGAGCCGAGCTGGCTCGACTCGGCTCGAATTCCAGCCCTACTTGTAGAGCATTTCTTCCATGCGATAGCATCACTTTGTAGCTTACTTCCTTGGGTCCCTCGACCATTGTTTTTCCAGAAGCGTGTCGTGTCATTTGAACTCCTACTTTTCTCCTCAGCGCTAGAGTTTTGCTTAAAAATATCAGTTTTCCTTCACGGCCCATAGTCTCCTTTCCTTGGTTTTATTAGATTTGTGCAATTCCTATCTTGGTGGCCAATCGCACCACAAGCATAGCAGAAACTCATATTTAAAAGACACCACACGCTCCTTTTCCTTCTTGTTTTTCTGCAATTCATCCGCCTCCTCTAACAATTCTTTGTCTTCAACTTCCTCCTCCTCATTCTCATCTATCATAATTGTTATCCCTCTCATAAGATGTTTAGTAATATCTAGTTTGACTTTTATTCTCATGAATTGCCCCGTTGCCATCTCATTCTCGTCAATGTCCACATCTATCACCTCACCATTTTCCCTCCTGGTGGCTTCTCCATTTTCCCTGTCGATCATGCCCATTGGGATATCATCCGCTCTGACCCAAAACGGGATAAACTTGAATTGGTACTCCTCTAAAGTTTTTCTTGGTTTGAAATATGCTAAATCCAACAAGGATCTATTAAAAATCCAGGGTCCACTGATGTCTACTACGCAACCTTCTTCTTGTAGACGTTATTGGGCCTGCAAGTGCACAGGTTTGTAGGACAGTAGCAAATTTCCCTCAAGTGGATGACCTAAGGTTTATCAATCCGTGGGAGGCGTAGGATGAAGATGGTCTCTCTCAAGCAACCCTGCAACCAAATAACAAAGAGTCTCTTGTGTCCCCAACACACCCAATACAATGGTAAATTGTATAGGTGCACTAGTTCGGTGAAGAGATGGTGATACAAGTGCAATATGGATGGTAGATACAGGTATTTGTAATCTGAAATAATAAAAACAGCAAGGTAACTAATGGTAAAAGTGAGCGTAAACGGTATTGCAATGATAGGAAACAAGGCCTAGGGTTCATACTTTCACTAGTGCAAGTTCTCTCAACAATAATATCATAATTGGATCACATAATTATCCCTCAACATGCAACAAAGAGTCACTCCAAAGTCACTAATAGCGGAGAACAAACGAAGAGATTATGGTAGGGTACGAAACCACCTCAAAGTTATTCTTTCCAATCAATCCGTAGGGCTATTCCTATAAGTGTCACAAACAGCCCTAGAGTTCGTACTAGAATAACACCTTAAGACACAGATCAACCAAAACCCTAATGTTACCTAGATACTCCAATGTCACCTCAAGTATCCGTGGGTATGATTATACGATATGCATCACACAATCTCAGATTCATCTATTCAACCAACACATAGAACCTCAAAAAGTGCCCCAAAGTTTCTATCGGAGAATCACGACGAAAACGTGTGCCCACCCCTATGCATAGTTTCATGGGCGGAACCCGCAAGTTGATCACCAAAACATACATCAAGTGAATCACGTGATATCCCATTGTCACCACAGATACGCATGGCAAGACATACATCAAGTGTTCTCAAATCTTTAAAGACTCAATCCGATAAGATTACTTCAAGGGGAAAACTCAATCCATTACAAGAGAGTAGAGGGGGAGAAGAAACATAAGATCCAACTATAATAGAAAAGCTCGCGATACATCAAGATCATCTCACCTCAAGAACACGAGAGAGAGAGAGAGAGAGAGAGAGAGAGAGAGAGAGAGAGAGATCAAACACAAAGCTACTGGTACATACCCTCGGCCCCGAGGGTGAACTACTCCCTCCTCGTCATGGAGAGCGCTGGGATGATGAAGATGGCCACCGATGAGGGTCCGCCCCCCTCCGGCAGGGTGCCGGAACAGGGCCCCGATTGGTTTTTGGTGGCTACAGAGGCTTGCGGCGGCGGAACTCCTAATCTATCTTCTGTTCTGGAAGTTTTACGATACGTAGGTATATATGGGTGCAGGGGGTACGTCGGTGGAGCTACGGGGGCCCCATGAGGCAGGGGGCGCGCCCTAGGGGGGTGGGTGCGCCCCCACCCTCGTGGCTAGCTCCCGTATCTTCTGACGTAGAGTCCAAGTCTATCCGGTGGCTTTCGTTCCAAAAATAACTTCTCGAGTTGATTTCTGTAGCGACCCGACCTCAGAAGGTCAAGCCTCTGTGTTACTGTGCCATCCCTGGATCAGTATGCTGGCACACACAGTACATCGATGTATATATCAAAGTGCAATCACATGTATAAATAACGTAAAACTGATATATACCTCATAAGTCACAATGAAACAAACAATCGGGTGTGGAGTCCCATCAACGCCATCGGCAGGTTGAGTGTAGACCGTAACCTGCATCGTATTCTTACTCGTCGGAAGAAAGTATCGCAACATGATACGTTGCAGCCGTGTAGGTCAGTACATTGAATGTACCGCAAGATCACAATAAAAGAACAGATGATAAAACTATACTATATGCAATATGGCTTTGTGGCTCGTGGTCCGGGTTTTTGCGTAAAAGCTGGTTTTATTTTCCCTACATCAAAGGAATAAATGAAGTCTGTACTATGGAGTTTTCTATCATGACATGGTTCCGCCAACCGATGTCTCATAGCCCAAAATCATCATAAGTTGCCCACAATTAAGTTATCATCCGGTGTTGAGAGTTCGAGATAGATCCAGTCCAGATGCTCAAATTGTCCGTAACCGGGACATGGCTAATCGATTAGGTTTATAACCCTCTGCAGAGGTTTGTACACTTTACCCGCAAGATTCGATCCTCTATTTACGTTCTCGCACTTCGTGGTGTTTGAGAACAAGATGACCAAACATGGTCTTCCAAAGAGTTCCTCGACCACCGTCCGGTACTCATCCCATCCTACCGTAGTTCTACATCTGCTAGTACCGCCCCAGCCAGAGTCACTACTAAGGTCAACCAAGCCGAGCCCATAATGACTTGCGGTTGCATGTAAACTTCCGGGCATGAAGTATTCTTCCGTCTCTTTGAGTCTGGGTGAAGCTTTCCGCAAGATGTCATGGCGCTTCTCCATGCATCCGGCCAACCACTGGTTCCTCCAGGTGCCCGTCAACAAATCCTTCACCCAAAGAGTGTGTATTGAATTCTTGTCTCGAGTCTTGAAGTCTTGAGGCCTTGAAGATGCAGTCCTTGCAGCTTTCATCATGGTGTTGTCATCATTGACGTAGATCCTCCATTCTCACACCACTCCTGAGCACTTATACCAAACCCCGTCTACTACAGCGTAGCATTAAAATAAAATATCGTCCCGGGCTTGGTAACAGGGGGATGGGTTCCTACCTCATGCATACTACTCAACTACAAGGATTCAATAACACTACTGAGGGGTGGTTGCAAAGATGTCACTAAATGCAATAAAACATAGGTATGAAAGCATGGTCAAAGTGAACTTGCCTTGTTGACGATCTTCAAAAACTAGGGATTCGTAGTAGCAAGCTTCGCACTCCGGAAATTCTACCGAGGCAAACAATAACTATAATAAGCACATAGCATATGATCACATAACACAATAGCATAGTAACATAACACACCAAAACAACGAATCAAAACCCAAAGGAAAAACTCGAAGAAATCCAACTCAAAGTTTTCCTACTTCAAGCAACAACTAAAACTAGTTTTTACATAACAAAATTTTCTCAACATAACCTAACCATGGGTTTATGTTAACTTAACATAAAGGAATGCATTAAGCAACTAGGAGCAAAAAGAATCAATTTAAAATCTATTATAAAACTCCTATTAGGCCTAATCCAATTTATATTAAGAAAAATAAAATAAAAGTTTTATTTAATATAAATAAAATTTCACCCTATAAAGTGACAGAAACTATCCTAGTATAATCAATCACATGTTAAAAATAATTTTATTTACTAATTAAAATAATAGGAAAACAATAGCTAGTTAATTAATTAGGATTAACAAGATTCTGCTTAAAACTAATTCTTTTATTAATCCTAAAATACCCAACTTAATTCCCATGGTTTGGCAATGTCAAAATAAAGTTGGGAAAAAAAGAATCAACCAAAAATAATTTTCCTAGCTCATGTTATAACAGATTTGCTATTCTGACTAAAACTAAATTAAAGCAATTTTAATAAATTTTAACATAGCTAATTATATTTTATACAGAAACTATAGAAAATTTGCAAACCAAAAAAAAATAATCACCTAAAAATATTAAACAGAATAAAAGATATGAATTTTTCAAATCAGGAACTATTCTGTTAAAACAGAAAAACGAAAATAAAGAAAAATGGCCTAATGGGCCTAACCTACGCCCCGTGCGTAATATAACTAAACGGGCCTAGGGTTTTAAACGAATCGGCCGATTTAAATAAAAAACCTAACTTAAAAATAAACCGGACTAACTAAACCGGACCGAACCGGTTTTATATAAAAACATACCCCTTGGGGATCTAATCTCGACCGTATACTCTAGATCGAACGGACGACGAGAGAGAGAGAGCTCACCGTGGGGAAGGTCGACGGCGAGCGGCTCGGACGTCGGCGGCGGCGGTGCTCCGATCGTCGGCGGGCTCCGGCGAGGCACGGGCGGACGCGGCGCTCGACGGCGAGCCCAACGGTGGTCGAGGTGGCGTCCGAGGTGGAAGGAGACGGACAGCGGCGAGGTCGAGGCGGCGGTGGCGTTGAGGCGTCGACGGTGGTGGCGCCCGGTGGGTTTTGGGGTGGGTGAGGGCACGGGAGGTGTGGTCGGCGAGGGAGTCCGGAGATGGTCTCGGCGAGCTCGGGGTGGTCGGGTGGGTCGGGCGGCAATGGCGGCGGCGGCCTCGGCTCCGCGAGGCCTTCATGGGAGAGGAGAGGTCCATGAGGGGAAATGGGGTGAGGGAGGGTTTTATAGGGCGGGCGTCGGCGGGCGCGGAAGCGAATCGGGAGGATCGGGAGATCCGGGATCGTGGGGTTTCGTGACGATGACGGCGCAAGCGGGTGGCGTCGCGTGAGGGGAAGACGGGTGGGGCCCACCTGCCGGTGAGAGGGGGAGGGGGACGGGTCGGGCGACCGTCCGAAGGGTTTCAGGCGAGGAGGGCTCGGCTGAAGGCCGTTGGCTTGGCTGGCCTTTGGCTGGCGCCTGGTGGGCTCGATCAATTTGGGTTGGGCAACCGGTAGCTGGCTGGTGGGGGTTCAGCTGGGGCGGCACTGGGGGTTTCCTTTTTAATTTTTTAATTTTAAATAAAACAAAACAGAGATATCTTTTAAAATATAAATATTTTATATAGGACATATATATACCAAAATGATCGGGAATATTCCTATCATTTGAACATTTTCCAAAGGCAAAATTCCAAACTTTATAAAATTCATTTTTTCAAATTTAATTAAAACTCAAATTTGAATTCAAAACTTTTGGCATTGTTTTCCTCTGATATTTTTGGAGTGTCATATTTACTCCTCTCATACTTTTGCTCAAGTATCTATCAGGCATAGATTTTGATATGATTCCCACTTGCCAAAGTTTGAATTCAAATTCCAAAACTCAAATTTGAAAGAGGGTTTCAAGGCATTTTCAATTGACTTTCAATTTGATACTTTTTAACTTCCAACTCATATTTCATATAATTAAAGAAGTCATTTTATCTTCCCTCATGAAAATCATTGAGTTGCATAAAGCTTTGAATTTGAAGTATTCCCGAATGAAATTCAAATCTTTTCCAAAACCCTATTCATTTCAAAATGGAAGAAGTCATGTCATCTACACTCTAGGGTTTGGTGTTGGAATGAACTTGAATTCATTGGGATCCAAAAGACAAAGGGGAAAGTTTTGGGAAAGTCATTTCATTCCCTCTCATTCAACTTTCAAAAGTTTCAAATTCCACTCAATTTCACTCAATCAGTCAAACCATCAATCATGCAACAAGCATAGTTATTAATTTAATATAACATTCCAAAATTTAAAATTTTGGGATGTTACAAACCTACCACATTTAAAATGAATCTCGTCCTCGAGATTCGAAGAGGCTAGCAAGAAAAGGTTAGGGGTTGGGGGTCTTCTAGAAGATCCGTCGGTCGGAATGGTCTAGTGTGCTACCACACTTAAAAGCAAGGTTATAGTTCCAATAAACTCAGATACTTCCTCTGGAGTGCCGACAATGTATGTCTCTTCACAGATCCTACAATAGCTCCTTCACCAAAGCTCTTCTGTCAGAAGCATAGAGTTTTCCTCAGAATCTTGGGTCGGTTCGTCAAAGTTGAAGTTCGTCCGAGACTGGATCTTCTTAGCTGATGGGTCTGTGTCCACTCTAAACAACTATCGAAACACTCATGGTGGCCTACCATTAATGGTTTCTCCTGCAGAAAACGGGTCTGGGTTGAACTTTACCGTATAACCTACGATTGGCAACGGTTGCCTGTAGAGGGGTTCCATCGTCCTACCATTCTATGGTTTTATGGCTTATCGCGTCGACACTCTTCTAAGGTTTTCAAAGCTCTCTGATTTTCCATCAACATATGATAGTTCATGATAGAAGTCTTCGGTATGGGGGCCAATCCATCCCGTACTTGAATCATTACCACATACGTAAACAGTGAATCACGTATTCTAACACTTGGGCATACTCACAAGCATTGCAGAATTTCTCTTGTTCTCGAACTGGGTTCGAGTAAATCCATGGTTTCTGCAAGCCAAACAAAACATCTATCGTTCCTTAACAACTCTCAGGTTTTGCGTAAACTCCTATAGAATCGTCGGTTGATCAAATCGTAGTCTATTCCCAAAATTTCTTTCTCCAGTGGGTACTTGATCCTTATTAATTCTTGGGCCTGTGGGTTATGGCCCACTTCAGCACTAGTGCAGCTTTAACTCATCCTTGGAGTAACTCTCATATTACACCTCCTTTAAATCCAGTAGTACTCTATTTCTTCATACCATCATATCAAAAGCACAACTCCAACTTATTTTGTCCGGCTTCCTTCTATGGACCGTCATGAATAACACATTTCTTTCTTCATTGGTCCTGTGGTTTTACGGAGTACTACGACACCAAAGAAAGATGCACTAGCTTATCCATAAATCTCATTATTTTCATATCAATCTTTTATTACATCCTTAACCATTTTTCGTGAATCCAAATTCCAAAAGTTTATTACAAATGCTGCCACCCACATGGTTCGGTATGGTCAGACATTACTTCCAACTTTATTCATTTTTCCTCCTTGAGGATTCTTCAGTCCCACTGGAATTGTGCGACATGTGCCTTGAATTTTTCAATCTTCTGTTTCATCGTGGTGGCCTTGAGCTTCACCTCCATCATCTCCGTATGCACTTTTCTTAGGTATTCCTGAGTATGACGGAGTCTTGCTTCAAGTATTTCTCCGATCTGGCGTATGGCTTCCATGGCTGCTTCGCGAACAGCATCGAAGAAAGTTGCTTGTGGCACACGTGAAATGAAAAAGTACTGCCCCATCATCTTTGGGCAAACTCCTTTCAAATGGTGGAGGTGTACCTCCACATACCAAAGTTCCACTCCCTTTTGCGTGAAGGGGTAGCCTTTGTAGACTGCATCTCCTTCAAGGTGAATATGCTTCATCATGTCCTTCAGATCTTTGGGTAATCATGATCACTTGTCGTGGTCATGATGGTTTCCGGACCTTTAAGGAAAGACTCGAAGGTTCGTCATCTGCAGTTGTGAAACAGAAATGATGCTCGTAATAAGGTACTTATCTCCTGGGCACACATTCATATCATCCAAACAGAACTTCAAACTCAATTTCCAATTTCCTGTTTATGCATCACAACTCACCTTCTTCCATGTTCATCAAGAATATTAATTTCAAGATAAAATATGACAACTCCTTAAAGCTTTTCAGCATGTGACATTACAACTTTATTGAGTCATGAACTATTACAATCTCAGAGTAATCTATTACATAACTCAACTCATTGAGCTCATGAAAATGAAATTGCTTTCTACTACTCCTATTATCCATATCAAAATTCCAACTACTCAACTCCAGCTTTCATCTTGTCGGGACATTTAATAGCATAATGTCCTGCCTCCTTGCAGCGAAAACAAATGACTTCCGACATGTCTCGGGGCTTCTTTGTGATTATGCGGGCTCCTTGGATTCTTGGCTTCTTTTCTGGACATTTACTAGCGTAATGACCTAAATCCTTGCACCTATAACAAGTGATATGGCTTAGGTCCTTCTCTGCAAAAATTGCGTTGTTCTCGGGTTGCCTTCTTTTTCTCTTCCTGGATTTCTCTGTAATGATCAGAGTTTCTATCTCCCGAGGGTCAAACTTCACTTCTGCTGTCGGGAAATATCCCAGATACTCTTTTCTTCCCTTGGGGCAATACTGTGAAAAATGTCCTTCTTCTCCACATGAATAGCAGGCATTGGAGTAAAATCTGTTGAGGCCTTCTCCATCAGGGTCTTCAACACATTCCTTCATCACAGGTTCTTCTAGACCTTCCTTGAGGGCTTCTTTCATTCCATCTTCCTGCTTCTGAATAGTTTGTTGCACCGTGGAGTAAATGTGACACTGCACCGGGTAGTGAGTGGTTCCTTCACACAGGAAGCAAGTCACCTGACTAGTTGGGCATTCCTCAGCTGGGTGTTTCTCCTCACAATGAGGGCATCCATCTGTGTGTTCCTCCTGGGTGTGTCCTATTTCTCCGCAAATCTTGCAGGCACAAGGTTTACTTCTTGGTGTATCATTGTGCTTCCGGATAAGACGTGATCTCATCAGGGTCTTCTTGAATTCCTCCCAAGTTCTTACTCCATCAAATCCCTGTATGGCTTGATGCATTTTCCACCAGGTTGCAGCACTTTCTCGTAAAATCTTCAAGAGCATATTGAACCTCATACTTCCTTGAAACCAAATTGAACCCAAGTGTTTTTCCATGTTCTGATCCATAGCTCGCCTCCGGCTGAGTCTTGATCCAGAGAATATCAGTCCAACTTCATTCATCATCTATGGGGTTCAAGGGTTTTAGGGTGAGATGAGAGAGAGGTGGGGAGGGATATACACACAATACAAACAATAGTTTTTGAAGAAACAAGTTTTTACTTTGTGGCTGTCGGAAAACCTCAAACAAATGACAGCTCACCAATCGTTGCATCTAACGTAGGTGTATAACAGGGTTTGGTCTTCTAAAGGTCAAATAATTCTTCAGATCTTTCAAGTCTTCGGAGCCTTCAACTGTTGTAGCTGCTAATACATGGTGAGATCCTCTTTACTCTGAAGAGGTCATCAGTTCACCGATATCAAATCCTTCTTGGAGCGTCTTCAGTTGATCCTCCGGGTGATCAAAGGATAAGGGGTATATTCTAACTATTTGAGGTGAGAGTGTCAAGTGATGAGAAGTAAGAGTCTTTTGAAAATAAAGTTTTAGAAGTTTCTGTCCTAGGGCTTTCCGTGTCTAGGGTCACGCCCCACAGTCAACATGTGCTCGATACAATTTCAGAGCGACCCGACCTCAGACGGTCAAGCCTCGTGTTATTGTGCCATCCTCGATCGGTATGTTGGCACACACAAGACATCGATGTATATATCAAAGTGCAATCACATGTATAAATAACGTAAAACTGATATATACCTCATAAGTCACAATGAAATAAGCGATCGGGTGTGGAGTCCCATCAACGCCATCGGCAGGTTGAGTGTAGACCGTAACCTGCACCGTATTCTTACTCGTCGGAAGAAAGTATCTCGCAACATGATACGTTGCAGCCGTGTAGGTCAATTACATTGAATGTACCGCAAGATCACAATAAAAGAACAGATGATAAAACTATACTATATGCAATATGGCTTTGTGGCTCGTATGTCCGGGTTTTTGCGTAAAAGTTGGTTTTATTTTCCTACATCAAAGGAATAAATGAAGTCTGTACTATGGAGTTTTCTATCATGACATGGTTCCGCCAACCGATGTCTCATAGCCCAAAATCATCATAAGTTGCCCACAATTAAGTTATCAGTCCGTGTTGAGAGTTCCGAGATAGATCCAGTCCAGATGCTCAAATTGTCCGTAATCGGGACACGGCTAATCGATTAGGTTTATAACCCTCTGCAGAGGTTTGTACACTTTACCCGCAAGATTCGATCCTCTATTTACATTCTCGCACTTCGTGGTGTTTGAGAACAAGATGACCAAACATGGTCTTCCAAGAGTTCTCTCGACCACCGTCGGTACTCATCCCATCCTACCGTAGTTCTACATCTGCTAGTACCGCCCCAGCCAGAGTCACTACTAGGGTCAACCAAGCGAGCCCATAATGACTTGCGGTTGCACGGGTAAGCTTCGGGCATGAAGTATTCTTCCGTCTCTTTGAGTCTGGGTGAAGCTTTCCGCAAGATGTCATGGCGCTTCTCCATGCATCCCGCCAACCACTGGTTCCTCCAGGTGCTCACAACAATCCTTCACCCAAGAGTGTGTATTGAATTCTTGTCTCGAGTCTTGAAGTCTTGAGGCCTTGAAGATGCAGTCCTTGCAGCTTTCATCATGGTGTTGTCGCCATTGACGAGATCCTCCATTCTCACACCACTCCGAGCACTTATACCAAACCCCGTCTACTACAGCGTAGCATTAAAATAAAATATCATCCCGGGCTTGGTAACAGGGGGATGGGTTCCTACCTCATGCATACTACTCAACTACAAGGATTCAATAACACTACTGAGGGGTGGTTGCAAAGATGTCACTAAATGCAATAAAACATAGGTATGAAAGCATGGTCAAAGTGAACTTGCCTTGTTGACGATCTTCAAAACTAGGATTCAGAGTAGCAAGCTTCAGACTCGGAAATTCTACCGAGGCAAACAATAACTATAATAAACACATAGCATATGATCACATAACACAATAGCATAGTAACATAACACACCAAAACAACGAATCAAAACCCAAAGGAAAAACTCGAAGAAATCCAACTCAAAGTTTTCCTACTTCAAGCAACAACTAAAACTAGTTTTTACATAACAAAATTTTCTCAACATAACCTAACCATGGGTTTATGTTAACTTAACATAAAGGAATGCATTAAGCAACTAGGAGCAAAAAGAATCAATTTAAAATCTATTATAAAACTCCTATTAGGCCTAATCCAATTTATATTAAGAAAAAATAAAATAAAAAGTTTTATTTAATATAAATAAAAGTTCACCCTATAAAGTGACAGAAACTATCCTAGAATAATCAATCACATGTTAAAAATAAATTTATTTACTAATTAAAATAATAGGAAAACAGTAGCTAGTTAATTAATTAGGATTAACAAGATTCTTCTTAAAACTATTTCTTTTATTAATCCTAAAATACCCAAATTAATTCCTATGGTTTGGCAATGTCAAAATAAAGTTGGGACAAAAAGAATCAACCAAAAATAATTTTCCTAGCTCATGTTATAACAGATTTGCTATTCTGACTAAAACTAAATTAAAGCAATTTTAATAAATTTTAACATAGATAATTATATTTTATACAGAAACTATAGAAAATTTTCAAACCAACAAAAAAAGAATCACCTAAAAATATTAAACAGAATAAAAGATATGAATTTTTCAAATCAGGAACTATTCTGTTAAAACAGAAAAACGAAAATAAAGAAAAATGGCCTAATGGGCCTAACCTACGCCCTGTGCGTAATATAACTAAACGGGCCTAGGGTTTTAAACGAATCGGCCGATTTAAATAAAAACCTAACTTAAAAATAAACCGGACTAACTAAACCGGACCGAACCGGTTTTATATAAAAACATACCCCTTGAGGGATCTAATCTCGATCAGATACTCTAGATCGAGCAGACGAGAGAGAGAGAGAGCTCACCGTGGGGAAGGTCGACGGCGAGCGGCTTGGACGTCGTCGGCGGCGGCGCCCGATCGTCGGCGGGCTCGGCGAGGGCACGGGCGGACGCGGCGTTCGACGGCGAGCCCAACGGTGGTCGAGGTGGCGTCCGAGGTGGAAGGAGACGGACGGCGGCGAGGTCGAGGCGGCGGTGGCGTTCGGGCGTCGACGGTGGTGGCGCTCCGGTGGGTTTTGGGGGTGGGTGAGGGCACGGGGAGGTGTGGTCGAGCGAGGGGAGTCCGGAGGTGGTCTCGGGCGAGCTCGGGGTGGTCGGGGTGGGTCGGGCGGCGGCAATGGCGGCGGCGGCGGCCTCGGGCTCCGGCGAGGCCTTGCGGGGAGAGGGAGAGGTCCGGCGAGGGGGAAATGGGGTGAGGTGAGGGTTTTATAGGGCGGGCGCGGCGGGCGGGAAGCGAATCGGGAGATCCCGGGATCATGGGGTTTCTGAATGCGGGCGGTGGTGGCGTCGCGAGGGGAAGACGGTGGGGCCCCTGTCGGTGAGAGGGGAGCGGGACGGGTCGGGTGACCGTCCAAGGGTTTCAGGCGAGGAGGGCTCGGCTGGTCTGGCCTGGCGCTGGCTGGGCCTGGCCTGGCGCTGGTGGGCTGGTGGGCTCGGCCGGTGGGCTGGGCTGGCTGGGCGGGTTCTGGCCGGGCGCCTAGGGGGTTTTTTTAATTTTTTTATTTTTAAATAAAACAAAAACAGAGATATCTTTTAAAATATAAATATTTTATATAGGACATATATATACCAAAATGATCAGGGGAATATTCCCTATCATTTGAACATTTTTCCAAAGGCAAAATTCCAAACTTTATAAAAATTCATTTTTTTCAAATTCAATTAAAACTCAAATTTGAATTCAAAACTTTTGGCATTGTTTTCCTCTGATATTTTTGGAGTGTCATATTTACTCCTCTCATACTTTTGCTCAAGTATCTATCAGGCATAGATTTTTGATATGATTCCCACTTGCCAAAGTTTGAATTCAAATTCCAAAACTCAAATTTGAAAGAGGGTTTCAAGGCATTTTCAATTGACTTTCAATTTGATACTTTTTAACTTCCAACTCATATTTCATATAATTAAAGAAGTCATTTTATCTTCCCTCATGAAAATCATTGAGTTGCATAAAGCTTTGAATTTGAAGTATTCCCGAATGAAATTCAAATCTTTTCCAAAACCCTATTCATTTCAAAATGGAAGAAGTCATGTCATCTACACTCTAGGGTTTGGTGTTGGAATGAACTTGAATTCATTGGGATCCAAAAGACAAAGGGGAAAGTTTTGGGAAAGTCATTTCATTCCCTCTCATTCAACTTTCAAAAGTTTCAAATTCCACTCAATTTCACTCAATCAGTCAAACCATCAATCAAACAACAAGCATAGTTATTAATTTAATATAACATTCCAAAATTTAAAATTTTGGGATGTTACAATTTCGTTCCGTTTCGACTCCGTCTGATATTCCTTTTCCTCGAAACACTGAAATAGGCATAAAACAGCAAATCTGGGCTGGGCCTCCGGTTAATAGGTTAGTCCCAAAAATAATATAAAAGTGGATAATAAAGCCCAATATTGCCCAAAACAGTAGATAATATAGCATGGAGCAATCAAAAATTATAGATATGTTGGAGACATATCAAGCATCCCCAAGCTTAATTCATGCTCGTCCTCGAGTAGGTAAATGATAAAAAAGATAATTTTTGATGTGGAATGCTACTTGGCATAATTTCAATGTAATTCTTCTTAATTTTGGTATGAATATTCAGATCCAAAAGATTCAAGACAAAAGTTTAATATTGACATAAAATAATAATACTTCAAGCATACTAACAAAGCAATTATGTCTTCTCAAAATAACATGGCCAAAGAAAGTTATCCCTAGAAAATCATATAGTCTAGCTGTGCTCTATCTTCACCACACAAAGTATTTAAATCATGCACAACCCCGATGACAAGCCCAGAAATTGTTTCATACTTTTGACATTCTCAAACTTTTTCAATCTTCACGCAATACGTGAGCGTGAGCCATGGACATAGCACTATAGGTGGAATAGAACGGTGGTTGTGGAGAAGACAAAAATGAGAAGATAGTCTCACATCAACTAGGCGTATCAATGGGCTATGGAGATGCCCATCAATAGATATCAATGTGAGTGAGTAGGGATTGTCATGCAACGGATGCACTAGAGCTATAAGTGTATGAAAGTTCAAGAAGAAACTAAGTGGGTGTGCATCCAACTCGCTTGCTCTCGAAGACCTAGGGCATTTTGAGGAAGACCATCATTGGAATATACAAGCCAAGTTCTATAATGAAAAATGCCCACTAGTATATGAAAGTGACAACAAAGGAGACTGTCTATCATGAAGACCATGGTGCTACTTTGAAGCACAAGTGTGGTAAAAGGATAGTAGCATTGTCCCTTCTCTCTTTTTCTCTCATTTTTTTATTTTTTTTTGTTTGGGCCTTTTCTCCCTTTTTTGTGGCCTCTTTTTTTTTCTTTTTTCTTTTTTTTCGTCCGGAGTCTCATCCCGACTTATGGGGGAATCATAGTCTCCATCATCCTTTCCTCACTAGGACAATGCTCTAATAATGATGATCATCACACTTTTATTTAACTCAACAATTACAACTCGATACTTAAAACAAAATATGACTCTATATGAATGCCTCCGGCGGTGTACTGGGATGTGCAATGACTCATGAGTGACATATATGAAAGAATTATGAATGGTGGCTTTGCCACAAATACAATGTCAACTACATGATCATGCTAGCAATATGACAATGATGGAGCGTGTCACAATAAACGGAACGATGGAAAGTTGCATGGCAATATATCTCGGAATGGCTATGGAAATTCCATGATAGGTAGATATGGTGGCTGTTTTGAGGAAGGTATATGGTGGGTGTATGATACCGGTGAAAGGTGCGTGGTATTAGAGAGGCTAGCAATGGTGGAAGGAAGAAAAGTGCGTATAATCCATGGACTCAACATTAGTCATAAAGAACTCATATACTTATTGCAAAAATCTACAAATTATCAAAGCAAAGTATTACACACATGCTCCTAGGGGGATAGATTGGTAGGAAAAGACCATCGCTCGTCCCCGACCGCCACTCATAAGGAAGATAATCAATAAATAAATCATGCTCCGACTTCATCACATAACGGTTCACCATACGTGCATGCTACGGGAATCACAAACTTTAACACAAGTATTTCTCAAATTCACAACTACTCAACTAGCATGACTCTAATATCACCATCTTCATATCTCAAAACAATTATCAAGCATCAAACTTCTCATAGTATTCAACACACTCATAAGAATTCTTACAAATCTTGTATGCTTAGCATATTAGGATTATTTAAGCGAATTACCATGCTATTTAAGACTCTCAAAATAATCTAAGTGAAGCATGAGAGATCAATAGTTTCTATAAAACAAATCCACCACTGTGCTCTAAAAGATATAAGTGAAGCACTAGAGCAAACAACAAACTACTCCGAAAGATATAAGTGAAGATCAATGAGTGGTCGAATAATTATGCAACCATGCGAAGACTCTCCTATTTAAGAATTTCAGATCTTGGTATTTTATTCAAACAGCAAGCAAAGCTAAAGAAAATAAAATGACACTCCAAGCAAAACACATATCATGTGGTGAATAAAAATATAGCTCCAAGTAAAGTTACCGATGAACGAAGACGAAAGAGGGGATGCCTTCCGGGGAATCCCCAAGCTTAGAAGCTTGGTTATCCTTGAATATTACCTTGGGGTGCCTTGGGCATCCCCAAGCTTGGGCTCTTGCCACTCCTTATTCCATAGTCCATCGAATCTTTACCCAAAACTTGAAAATTTCACAACACAAAACTTAACAGAAAACTCGTAAGCTCCGTTAGCGAAAGAAAACAAAACACCACTTCAAGGTACTATAATGAACTAATTCTCTATTTATATTGGTGTTACACCTACTGTATTCCAACTTCTGTATGGTTTATAAACTATTTTACTAGCCATAGATTCATCAAAATAAGCAAACAACACAATGAAAACAGAATCTGTCAAAAACAGAACAGTCTGTAGTAATCTGTAACTAACGCAAACTTCTGGAACTCCAAAAATTCTAAAGTAAATTGGTGGACCTGAGGAATTTGTTTAATAATCATCTTCAAAAATAATCAACTAAATACTACTCTCCAGTAAAAAGTTGAAGCTAATCTCGTGAGCGCTAAAGTTTCTGTTTTTTACAGCACGATCATAAAGACTTCACCTAAGTCTTCCCAAAGGTTCTACTTAGCACAAACACTAATTAAAACACAAAACCACATCTAAACAGAAGCTAGAATGATTATTTATTACTAAACATAACCAAAAAGCAAGAAATTAAAATAAAATTGGGTTGCCTCCCAACAAGCGCTATCGTTTAACGCCCCTAGCTAGGCATGATGATTTCAATGATGCTCATATAAGAGATAAGAATTGAAACTCAAAGAGAGCATCATGAATAATATGACTAGCACATTTAAGTCTAACCCACTTCCTATGCATAGGGATTTTGTGAGCAAACAACTTATGGGAACAATAATCAACAAGCATAGGAAGACAAAACAAGCATAACTTCAAAAATTTAAGCACATAGAGAGGACACTTGATATTATTGCAATTCCTACAAGCATATGTTCCTCCCTCATAATAATTTTCAGTAGCATCATGAATGAATTCAACAATATAACCATCACCTAAAGCATTCTTTTCATGATCTACTTGCATAGAAAATTTACTACTCTCCGCATAAGCAAAATTCTTCTCATTCCGAATAGTGGGAGTATCATAAGAGACTTGAACACTAAAAATTGTTTCCACATTAAAAGAGTAATGTTCAGAAAAAGGGTAATCGTAATCATGAAAAGATTTGTAAATATAATCATCACTACTTTTTATAGCATAAGTTTCATCACAATAATCATCATAAGTAGCAACTTCGTTCTCATCATAATCGATTGAAACCTCTACCAAGATAGTGGAATCACTAAATAAAGTTGACACTCTTCCAAATCCACTTCCATATTCATCACAATAAAATTCAACATCCTCCAAAATAGTGGGATCACTACTTCCTAAAGTTGACACTCTTCCGAACCCACTTTCATCAATATAATCATCATAGGTAGGAGGCATGCTATCATCATAACAACTTTGCATATCAAAACTTGGGGTGCTAAAAATATCATCTTCATTAAACATAGCATCCCCAAGCTTGGGACAAACATTAATTTCAGCAAATATATTCTCAAATATTTCATCCTCATCAAACATAGCTTCCCCAAGCTTGGGCTCTTTCATATCATAAGCATAATCACTCTCATCATTAAAAATATGGATAGCACCAATAGTAAAGCAATTATCATCATCACAATAAGTAGTAGGAGCAACATCATTTGGGAGGGATACCTTTCTACCTTTGTTGCTCCTTCTTTTCTTTTTCTTCTTCACATAATGTGTAGGTTCAACCTTCCTCTTTGAGCTCCTTATTGATGAGATTGGTTGAATAGAAAGCTCCTCCTCGTTACCTGATTCATCATAAGAAATAATAAGAGGAGATTAAAGTCTCTTCCTTTCATTAGTATTATCATCATCTTCCATTTGCTTTATTTTCTTTAGGTAATTGGCAATATAAGGATTTTCAATGCAATTCTCCGCACAAAACATATAAATCTTTTCTAGATCAATATCAAGAAAATGCTTAAGATTAAATTCTGGAATAGGCTTAGTTAAAAGTTTCAACTCTTCACAACCCAAAAGCAATCTAAGTTCATTGTAATGAGAAAGGGAGATCAAATCATCACAATTTTTGGACACGATCCGATCATGAAACAATTTTCATTGGAGATGTAAATGATCTTGTTTATTGCAAAATTCACAACGGGAAAGATATCTTAAATTCTCCGCACTCTTATCTAGCCTTTCTTGCAACTTCTTAGTTTCTAAATACTTATGCCTCTTGCAATATATATCTTCTTTATTTGATGTGTTAATGCAAACATGCACTCCACAGAAGTTGACATGCTTATGAGAGATATTTTCATCATGACTAGAGCAATCATCATTAGTACTATGGATATTCAAGGAGTTTATACTAACAACATTGCAATCATGCTCATCATTCAAAGATTTAGTATCAAGCATTTTAATGCACTCTTCCTCTAGCACTTGAGCACAATTTTCCTTTCCATCAAACTCACGAAAGATATTAAAAAGATGAAGCGTATGAGACAAACTCAAGTCCATTTTTTGTAATTTTCTTTTATAAACTAAACTAGTGATAAAACAAGAAACAAAAAGATTCAATTGCAAGATCTAAAGATATACCTTCAAGCACTCACCTCCCCGGCAACGGCGCCAGAAAAGAGCTTGATGTCTACTACACAACCTTCTTCTTGTAGACGTTGTTGGGCCTGCAAGTGCACAGGTTTGTAGGACAGTAGCAAATTTCCCTCAAGTGGATGACCTAAGGTTTATCAATCCGTGGGAGGCGTAGGATGAAGATGGTCTCTCTCAAGCAACCCTGCAACCAAATAACAAAGAGTCTCTTGTGTCCCCAACACACCCAATACAATGGTAAATTGTATAGGTGCACTAGTTCGGCGAAGAGATGGTGATACAAGTGCAATATGGATGGTAGATACAGGTATTTGTAATCTGAAATAATAAAAACAGCAAGGTAACTAATGGTAAAAGTGAGCGTAAACGGTATTGCAATGATAGGAAACAATGCCTAGGGTTCATACTTTCACTAGTGCAAGTTCTCTCAACAATAATATCATAATTGGATCACATAACTATCCCTCAACATGCAACAAAGAGTCACTCCAAAGTCACTAATAGCGGAGAACAAACGAAGAGATTATGGTAGGGTACGAAACCACCTCAAAGTTATTCTTTCCAATCAATCCGTTGGGCTATTCCTATAAGTGTCACAAACAGCCCTAGAGTTCGTACTAGAATAACACCTTAAGACACAAATCAACCAAAACCCTAATGTCACCTAGATACTCCAATGTCACCTAAAGTATCCGTGGGTATGATTATACGATATGCATCACACAATCTCAGATTCATCTATTCAACCAACACATAGAACCTCAAAAAGTGCCCCAAAGTTTCTACCGGAGAATCACGACGAAAACGTGTGCCAACCCCTATGCATAGGTTCATGGGCGGAACCCGCAAGTTGATCACCAAAACATACATCAAGTGAATCACGTGATATCCCATTGTCACCACAGATACGCACGGCAAGACGTACATCAAGTGTTCTCAAATCTTTAAAGACTCAATCCAATAAGATTACTTCAAGGGGAAAACTCGATACATTACAAGAGAGTAGAGGGGGAGGAGAAACATAAGATCCAACTATAATAGCAAAGCTCGCGATACATCAAGATCGTATCACCTCAAGAACACGAGAGAGAGAGAGAGAGAGAGATCAAACACATAGCTACTGGTACATACCCTCAGCCCCGAGGGTGAACTAATCCCTCCTCGTCATGGAGAGCGCCGGGATGATGAAGATGGCCACCGGTGAGGGTTCCCCCCTGATGTCTACTACACAACCTTCTTCTTGTAGACGTTGTTGGGCCTGCAAGTGCACAGGTTTGTAGGACAGTAGCAAATTTCCCTCAAGTGGATGACCTAAGGTTTATCAATCCGTGAGAGGCGTAGGATGAAGATGGTCTCTCTCAAGCAACCCTGCAACCAAATAACAAAGAGTCTCTTGTGTCCCCTAAACATCCAATACAATGGTAAATTGTATAGGTGCACTAGTTCGGCGAAGAGATGGTGATACAAGTGCAATATGGATGGTAGATAAAGGTTTTTGTAATCTAAAAATATAAAAACTGCAAGGTAACTAATGATAAAAGTGAGCGTAAACGGTATTGCAATGATAGGAAACAAGGCCTAGGGTTCATACTTTCTCTAGTGCAAGTTCTCTCAACAATAATAACATAGATAGATCATATAACAAGCCCTCAACATGCAACAAAGAGTCACTCCAAAGCCACTAATAGCGGAGAACAAACGTAGAGATTATGGTAGGGTACGAGACCACCTCAAAGTTATTCTTTCGGATCAATCTATAAAAGAGTTCGTACTAGAATAACACCTTAAGACACAAATCAACCAAAACCCTAATGTCACCTAGATACTCCATTGTCACCTCAAGTATCCATGGGCATGATTATACGATATGCATCACACAATCTCAGATTCATCCAACCAACATAAAAGTACTTCAAAGAGTGCCCCAAAGTTTCTACCGGAGAGTCAAGAACGTGTGCCAACCCCTATGCATAGGTCCCCAATGTCACGAAACCCGCAAGTTGATCACCAAAACATACATCAAGTGGCACATGAAATCCCATTGTCACCACAGATAATCACGGCAAGACATACATCAAGTGTTCTCATAAAAGACTCAATCTGATAAGTAACTTCAAAGGGGAAACTCAATTCATCACAAGAGAGTAGAGGGGGAGAAACATCATAAGATCTAACTACAATAGCAAAGCTTGGGATACATCAAGATCATATCACCTCAAGAACACGAGAGAGAGAGAGAGAGAGAGAGAGAGAGAGAGATCAAACACATAGCTACTGGTACATACCCTCAGCCCTGAGGGTGAACTACTCCCTCCTCGTCATGGATAGCGCCGGGATGATGAAGATGGCCACGGAGATGGATCCCTCCCAGCAGGTACAGGAAAGGGGTCCCGATTGGTTTTGGTGGCTCTGGAGGCTTGCGGCGGAACTCCCGATCTATCTTCTGTTCGGAAGTTTTAGGGCACGACGGTATATATGGGTGAAAGGAGTACGTCGGTGGAGCTACGGGGGCCCCACGAGGCAGGGGGCGCGCCCAGGGGGTGGGTGCGCCCCCCACCCTCGTGAGCACCTCCCGTATCTTCTGACGCGGGGTCCAAGTCTATCGTGGGTTTCCTTCCAAAATAACTTCTCAAGTTGATTTCGTTCGCTTTGACTCCGTCGATATTCCTTTTCCTCAAACACTGAAATAGGCATAAAACAGCAAATCTGGGCTGGGCCTCCGGTTAATAGGTTAGTCCCAAAAATAATATAAAAGTGGAAAATAAAGCCCAATATTGCCTAAAATAGTAGATAAAGTAGCATGGAGCAATCAAAAATTATAGATACGTTGGAGACGTACCAAGCATCCCCAAGCTTAATTCCTGCTCGTCCTCGAGTAGGTAAATGATAAAAAAGAATTTTTGATGCGGAGTGATACTTTGGCATAATTTCAATGTAATTCTTCTTACTTGTGACATGAATATTCAGATCCGAAAGATTCAAGACAAAAGTTCATATTGACACAAAAATAATAATACTTCAAGCGTACTAATCAAAGCAATCATGTCTTCTCAAAATAGCATGGCAAAAGAAAGTTCATCCCTACAAAATCATATAGTTAGGCTATGCTTCATTTTCATCACACAAAGATGTTCCCAACTTCTATACCCCCGATGACAAGCCAAGCAATTGTTTCATACTCAAATAATCTCAAACTCTTTCAACCTTCACGCAATACATGAGCGTGAGCCATGGATATAGCACTATGGGTGGAATATAATATGATGATGGGATTGTGTGGAGAAGACAAAAAAAGGAGAAAGTCTCACATTGAAGAGGATAATCAATGGGCTATGGAGATTTCCATCAATTGATGTCAACATGAGGAGTAGGGATTGCCATGCAACGGATGCACTAGAGCTATGAATGCTCAACAAAAGAAAACTAGTGGGTGTGCATCCAACTTGCTTGCTCACAAGACCTAGGACATTTGAGGAAGCCCATCGTAGGAATATACAAGCCAAGTTGTATAATGAAAAATTCCCACTAGTTTGAACAAGACAACTTATGAGACTCACTATATGAAAAACAAGGTGCTACTTTGAAGCACAAGTGTGGAAAAAGAGATAGTAGCATTGCCCTTTTTATTTATTTTCCTTTTTTTTGGGCCTTTCTTTTTTTTTGGGCCTTTTTTTTGGGCCTTTTTTGGCCTTTTTTTTGGGCAATGCTCTAATAATGATGATCATCACACTTCTATTGATTACAACATAAGGATTACAACTCGAAACTAGAACAAGATATGACTCTATATGAATGCCTCCGGCGGTGTACCGGGATGGTGCAATGAATCAAGAGTGACATGTATGAAAAATAATGCATGGTGGCTTTGCCACAAATACGATGTCAACTACATGATCATACAATGGCAATATGACAAAAGTAAAGCATGTCATGATGATGATGGTGAAAGTTGCATGGCAATATATCTCGGAATGGCTATGGAAATGCCATAATAGGTAGGTATGGTGGCTGTTTTGAGGAAGATATAAGGAGGTTTATGTGTGATAGAGCGATCGTATCACGGGGTTTGATGCACCGCTAAGTTTGCACCAACTCTCAAGGTGAGAAAGGGCAATGCACGGCATCAAGAGGCTAGCAATGGCGGAAAGGTAGAAGTGCGATAATCCATGGACTCAACATTAGTCAAAAGAACTCATATACTTATTGAAAAATTGAGAAGTCATCAAAACCAAGTACTACGCAAGATGCTCCTAGGGGATAGATTGGTAGGAAAAGACCATCGCTCGTCCCCGACCGCCACTCATAAGGATGCATAAGCCAGGTACACTTCATGTTTCAAATTTGTTACACAACTTTAACCATACGTGCATGCTACGGGATTTGCTAACTTCAACACAAGCATTTCTCAAATTCACAACTACTCAACTAGCACAACTTTAATATCACTACCTCCATATCTCAAAACAATTATCAAGCATCAAACTTATCTTAGTATTCAATTCACTCAAAAGAAAGTTTCACATAACTTGAATACCAAGTATATTAACATTAAGCAAATTACCATGCTATTTAAGACTCTCAAAATAATATAAGTGAAGCATGAGAGTTCATCTATTTCTTAAAAATAAAACTACCATCATGCTCTAAAAGATATAAGTGAAGTACTAGAGCAAAAGACAAACTACTCTGAAAGATATAAGTGAAGATCAATGAGTAGTCGGGTAATTATGCAACTACGTGAAGACTCTCTAACTTTTAAGAATTTCAGATCTTGATACTTTATTCAAACAGCAAGCAAAGCTAAAGAAAATGACATGACGCTCCAAGCAAAACACATATCATGTGGTGAATAAAAATATAGCTCCAAGTAAAGTTACCGATGAACGAAGACGAAAGAGGGGATGCCTTCCAGGGCATCCCCAAGCTTAGACCCTTGGTTGTCCTTGAATATTACCTTGGGGTGCCTTGGGCATCCCCAAGCTTAGGCTCTTGCCACTCCTTATTCCATAGTCCATCGAATCTTTACCCAAAACTTGAAAACTTCAACCACACAAAACTTAACAGAAAACTCGTAAGCTCCGTTAGCGAAATAAAACAAAACACCACTTCAAGGTACTGTAATGAACTCATTCTTTATTTATATTGGTGTTAAAACTAATTTATTCCAACTTCTCTATTGTTTATAAACTATTTTACTAGCCATAGAGTCATCAAAATAAGCAAACAACACAATGAAAACAGAATCTGTCAAAAACAGAACAGTCTGTAGTAATCTGTAACTAACGCAAACTTATGGTACTCCAAAAATTCTAAAATAAATAGGTGGACCTGAGTAATTTGTCTAGTAATCATATTCAAAAAGAATCAACTAAATAGCACTCTCCAGCAAAAATTTATAGCTAAGCTCGTGAGTGCTAAAGTTTCTGTTTTTTACAGCATGATCGTAAAGACTTCACCCAAGTCTTCCCAAAGGTTCTACTTGGCACAAACACTAATTAAGACATAAAACCACATATAAACATAAGCTAGATGGATTATTTATTACTAAACAGAACCAAAAAGCAAGAAACTAAAATAAAATTGGGTTGCCTCCCAACAAGCGCTATCGTTTAACGCCCCTAGCTGGGCATGATGATTTCAATGATGCTCACAAAAAAGATAGGAATTGAAACATAAAGAGAGCATCATGAAGAATATGACTAGAACATTTAAGTATAACCCACTTCCTATGCATAGGGATTTTGTGAGCAAACAAATTATGGAAACAATAATCAACTTGCATAGGAAGGCAAAACAAGCATAACTTCAAGATTTTAAACACATAGAGAGGAAACTTGATATTATTGCAATATGTAGAAGCATATGATCCTCTCTCATAATAATTTTCAGTAGCATCATGAATGAATTCACCAATATAACCAGCACCTAAATCATTCTTTTCATGATCTACTTGCATAGAAATTTTACTACTCTCCACATAAGCAAAATTCTTCTCATTCGGAATAGTGGGAGTATCATAAGAGACTTGAATACTATAAATTGTTTCCACATTAAAAGAGTAATGTTAAGAGGAAGGTACTCATAATCATGACAAGTTTTATAAATATAATCATCACTACTCTTTATAGCATAAGTTTTATCACAATAATGATCATAAGTAGCAACTTTGTTCTCATCATAATCGATTGAAACCTCTTCCAAGATAGTGGATACACCACTAAATAAAGTCATGACCTCTCCAAATCCAGTTCCATAAATATTATAAGATTCAATATCCTCCAATATTGTGGGATCACTACTTCCTAAAGTTGACACTCTTCCAAACCCACTTTCATAAATATAATCATCATAGGTAGAAGGCATGCTATCATCATAACTACTTTGCATATCAAAACTTGAGAGGCTAAAAATATCATCATTATTAAACATAGCATCCCCAAGCTTGGGACAAACATTAATTGCAGCAAATATATTCTCAAATATGTCATCCTCATCAAACATAGCTTCCCCAAGCTTGGGCCTTTTCATATCATAAGCATAATCACTCTCAATCATTAATAGTATGGATAGCACCAATAGTATAGCAATTATTATATTCTTCCAAGCAAGTGCCAAAAAGATTTTCAAGATCATAAGAAGTATCATTATCTTCCCAATCATAATCATCACAACAAGCAATAGGCATAACGAGATCATCATCAAGTGTATCATCTTCATTTTCATGAGGCACGGCAATAATAGGAGCAACTTTATTTGGGAGAGATACCTTTTTACCTCTCTTCCTTTTTCTTTTCTTCTTCTTCACCACATCATGTGTGGGTTCAATCCTCTTTTTGGAGCTCCTTATTAATGAGATTGGTTGGATAGAAGACTCCTCCTCGTTACCTGATTCATCATAAGAAACAATAGGAGGATATTGGATAGTCTCTTCCCTTTCGTTAGCATTATCTTCATCTTCTATTTGTTTTCTTTTCTTTATGTAATTGGCAATATAAGGATTTTCAATGCAATTCACCGCACAATACATATAAATCTTCTCTAGATCAAAATCAAGGAATCTATCAAGATTGAATTTTGGAATACCCTCAGTTATACGTTTCATTTCTTCATAACCCAAAAGAAGGCTAAGCTCTTTATGATGCTCAAGGGTAATCAAATTATCACAATATTTGGAAACGACTTGATCATGAAACAAATAGCATTGGAGCTTTAAATGACCATGTTCATTGCAAAGTTCACAAGGGGTACTATAAATATTGAATCTTTCAGAACATCCATCTAGCTCTTCTTGCAACAATTTGGTTTCTAAGTGCTTATGCCTCTTGCAATATATATCTTCCCTATTTGGTGTGTACTTACAAACCCAATGCACTCCACAAAAATTGACATGTTTATAGGAGACATTTTCATCATAACTAGTGCAATCATCATTAGCATCATGGATATTCAAGGAATTCATACTAACAACATTGCAATCATGCTCATCATTCAAAGATTTAGTGCCAAACATTTTAATGCATTCTTCTTCTAACACTTTGGCACAATTTTCCTTTCCATCATACTCACGAAAGATATTAAAAAGATGAAGCGTATGAGACAAACTCAATTCCATTTTTTTGTAATTTTCTTTTATAGACTAACTAGTGCTAAAACAAGAAACAAAAAGATTCGATTGCAAGATCTAAAGATATACCTTCACTTACCTAGCCTCCCCGGCAACGGCGCCAGAAAAGAGCTTGATGTCTACTACACAACCTTCTTATTGTAGACGTTGTTGGGCCTGCAAGTGCACAGGTTTGTAGGACAGTAGCAAATTTCCCTCAAGTGGATGACCTAAGGTTTATCAATCCGTGAGAGGCGTAGGATGAAGATGGTCTCTCTCAAGCAACCCTGCAACCAAATAACAAATAGTCTCTTGTGTCCCCAACACACCCAATACAATGTTGTATAGGTGCACTAGTTCGGCGAAGAGATGGTGATACAAGTGCAATATGGATGGTAGATAAAGGTTTATGTAATCTGAAAATATAAAAACAGCAAGGTAACTAATGATAAAAGTGAGCGTAAACGGTATTGCAATGATAGGAAACAAGGCATAGGGTTCATACTTTCGCTAGTGCAAGTTCTCTCAACAATAATAACATAGATAGATCATATAACAAGCCATCAACACGCAACAAAGAGTCACTCCAAAGCCACTAATAGCGGAGAACAAACGTAGAGATTATGGTAGGGTACGAAACCACCTCAAAGTTATTCTTTTGGATCAATCTATAAAAGAGTTCGTACTAGAATAACACCTTAAGACACAAATCAACCAAAACCCTAATGTCACCTCAAGTATCCATGGGCATGATTATACGATATGCATCACACAATCTCAGATTCATCCAACCAACATAAAAGTACTTCAAAGAGTGCCCCAAAGTTTCTACCGGAGAGTCAAGAACGTGTGCCAACCCCTATGCATAGGTCCCCAATGTCACGAAACCCGCAAGTTAATCACCAAAACATACATCAAGTGGCACATGAAAACCCATTGTCACCACAGATAATCATGGCAAGACATACATCAAGTGTTCTCATAAAAGACTCAATCCGATAAGTAACTTCAAAGGGGAAACTCAATTCATCACAAGAGAGTAGAGGGGGAGAAACATCATAAGATCCAAATACAATAGCAAAGCTCGGGATACATAAAGATCGTATCACCTCAAGAACACGAGAGAGAGAGAGATCAAACACATAGCTACTGGTACATACCCTCAGCCCCGAGGGTGAACTACTCCCTCCTCGTCATGGATAGCGCCTGGATGATGAAGATGGCCACCGGAGATGGATCCCCCCTCCGGCAGGGTACCGGAAAGGGGTCCCGATTGGTTTTTGGTGGCTCTGGAGGCTTGCGGCGGCGGAACTCCCGATCTATCTTCTGTTCTGGAAGTTTTAGGGTACGACGGTATATATGGGTGAAAGGAGTACATCGGTGGAGCTACGGGGGCTCCACGAGGCAGGGGGCGCGCCCAGGGGGGTGGGCGCGCCCCCCACCCTCGTGAGAACCTCCCGTATCTTCTGACGTGGGGTCCAAGTCCATCAGGTGGGTTTCCTTCCAAAAATAACTTCTCCAGTTGATTTCGTTCCGTTTTGACTCCGTCTGATATTCCTTTTCCTCGAAACACTAAAATAGGCATGAAACAGCAAATCTGGGCTAGGCCTATGATTAATAGGTTAGTCCAAAAAATAATATAAAAGTGGAAAATAAAGCCCAATATTGCCTAAAACAGTAGATAAAGTAGCATGGAGCAATCAAAAATTATAGATACGTTGGAGACGTATCACCCCCCTCCGGCAGGGTGCCGGAATAGGGTCCCGATTGGTTTTTGTTGGCTACAGAGGCTTGCAGCGGCGGAACTCCTGATCTATCTTCTGTTCTGGATGTTTTACGATACGTAGGTATATATGGGTGTAGGGGGTACGTCGGTGGAGCTACGGTGGCCCCACAAGGCAGGGGGCGCGCCCCCACCCTCGTGGCCAGCTCTCGTATCTTCTGACGCAGAGTCCAAGTCTATCCGGTGGCTTTCCTTCCAAAAATAACTTATCCAGTTGATTTCATTCCATTTCGACTCCGTATGATATTCCTTTTCCTCGAAACACTGAAATAGGCATAAAACAGCAAACCTGGGCTGGGCCTCCGGTTAATAGGTTAGTCCCAAAAATAATATGAAAGTGGATAATAAAGCCCAATATTGCCCAAAACAGTAGATAATATAGCATGGATCAATCAAAAATTATAGATACGTTGGAGACGTATCAGCCACCAGTTAGAGCTTTCCTCCCCCCCCCCCTTCCTCTTCTCTGAAGGTGAATAGGAATCTATTCATCCCCAAATCTTTACACCCTATTCCTTTGAATGGACAGCTAATCTAGCCTAGGGTGCTTACCAGGGAATCCACTCTATCCGGCATGTTTGACATTAGTTTTCCAACAGCTTGTGGCCTCACATTGAATGAGAAATTGCTGCTTCGTTTACTGATCATTGCCCCTCTTCTTTCAGCTTCAGATAGTTGCAATGTCTTTAATCCCCTTAACTCCTTCCATCCTGAAGTTGGACTCTTTCCTTGGGAGACGCCTGCGCAAATCACCGCCTCCTGCGACACCCTACTCCACCTATCCTCCGCCGCCAAACTCCTTCGAACTAGGATTCCAGAAGAACTCAAATGTGTGCCCTAGCTAGAACACAAAGGATTTTGTTGGTGGATGAAAAAGTGGGAAAGGGAAAGAGAGATTCGTGAGAGCTCTGTCAATGGTTGAGAAGAGGAACCAGGTTCGTTGAGAAGCAGTAGCCTGCTACATCGACACACCAGATCTGGTGAGAGCACGATTGAGATTGGGATAGAATGGTGTGTGCACGTGAGGATGATTGAAGATGGAAGGATTCAATCTCGTCCGGACTAGCCAGATCCTAGACCTCAGCTCGCTGGAGGGACCTAGAACCGTCACGAACAGGATGGACACCATGAGCGCGATGTTAGGGCGGAGGAATGCGACAAGTTGTCGTTAGTTTTGACAGAGCAAACAGGGCATACGTCAACAATTTCAAGACCCCTAGCATACTTGTTCCACCATGTGGGCAAGAAATTAGTAGCCACCCTCCAGGCAAAGTTGCGGACTGTAGGAGGTACTTCGCAGGACCATATTAGTTGCCAACACGATCGACGCCCATTTGGTCTAGTGCTTGACCCCGTCGCTGAACTTCTATGTGCCTCTTCAAATGCAAAATGATGTTCGCTCTTAACAGAAAAGGTACCACACTTGCCGGGGCCCCAAGCGAGCATATCATCCTCGAGCCTTGGGGAAGCTCTAATTTTGATGATTTCAGCCACGTCCGTCGGTTGGAAGTAACTTTGTAGTAACTCATAGTTCCATGATCCATTATCATCTAGAAGTTCTGGCACAAAACGAATGCGGGATGCAACCTCTTTATTTCCAGAAGCGAACGAGTTGTGTCGGGGCACCGAGGAGGTCCCCTCAGTTCCATTGCATATAGACTATTGATCATGAGGTAGGATTTTTACGTGAGCAGTCAGCACAGGGCCATCCATGTTGGAGAGACACTGGTGAGGCTATTTTTGGGTGTTTAAATAAACCACTTCACAAAAAAATGAATTTTTTTTGTAGAAGAGATGAACAGAGGCTTTGGGAACAATCTTGGAGGGGGTAGATTCAGCCGTGGGGGTAGAGATGGCTTCCACTACAGAAAGAAAAAAATTAGATGTGGACAGATACAAAGGCACTTTTTCTCAGATTGGTAGGATTCCCGAAGGGTTTAGCTCAAGGTCCACCATTGGGACTTCTAGCTACCAGGGGAATGGAGGCGGGACGCAGCTCCCAGATGCTGGTAGAACTACAGAAGACAAGGAAAGAGAGGGGGGCAAGCCAGAGGCCAACAGAGCCAGATCTGAGGACAAAGGTAAAGATCCTGTCCCTGGTGTCATTCCTCCACCTGAATTTCTTCAATAGCAACAGTGGTTTGGGGCTCTCCTTGCCCAAATGGCACAGCAAGGGGTTGGTATGGTAACTGGAGCTGGCAAGCAAAGAGAGGAGGGGAAGACGATCGAGGGTGAGAGAGAGAAAGGGATGCAAAGCAGAGAGGTTAGCTACGGAGGAGATGTGGATAATGGTTCTGAATCCAGACAAAACCAAAATGCTTGGGGTGGAAATAGCAGATTTCCACAAAGAGAAAGCCCTGATATAGGAAAAAGTGGGAACAATTTCAGAATTCCCTGTAACAAGTGCAAAGATTTCATACATCAAACTAGAGACTGCAAGCTTTCTAACTATATCATCTGTGGGAAAAAATCTCACATTACTGAAGATTGCAACTGGATGAAACAGATTAAGCCCCTGCCTAAGTATGTTGGATATGCAGCCAGAGGTCTGGGAGTGCTCTTGGTTCAAAATTCCAAGGAGGTGGTGAGCAGTGAGCAGATTAACCCGATGGGGATTGTCACTATTGCCTCTGGGGAGATCAATGAGACACAATTCTTGGAGGGGTTTAACTACATGTTCAAATGGGACTGGCAATGGAGATGCAAAAAGCATGGTGACAGGCTTATCTCATGAGGTTCCCCAACAAGAGCAGACTGACTGAATTGCACAAGTTTGGAAACTTTAACCTGTTGGGGACAATGGCTGTCATAAATGTGGATAGTTGGACCTATGATACACAAGCCATAGGAAAGTTGCACACTGTGTGGGTGAAAATTGGCAAAATGTCTGACTGTTTCAGACATTTTTTTGGTGCTTGTGAAGTAGCTGCTACTATTGGCCCAGTCCTGGAGATAGATATGACAACAATTTTGCTGGAAAAAATCAGAGCCAGGGTGGGAGTGAGAGACTTTGAAAAAATTCCTACACATACTGAAGTAACAGACAAAGACCTCATGATATACAGAGTCACTTTGGAACTTGAAAAAGTGGTGGAACAGGGGTTGTATGAAGATAAGAGGAAACATGTGGATGCTGAAACAAACAGAGAATATGAATCTGCAGACATGAGAAAAAAGATCAAGATTGGTGGAGTGGATGCTGAAGGAAACAAAGAAAACATCTCCCTGGGAAGTGTGGGACTCAAGCAATTTGAGGAAATGAGGAAAAAATGAAGAGATCATGAACATTCAGAAAGAATACCTGGCTGAGGTTGGCTTAAGGAAAAAAGTTGAAGCTGATTTAGATAGACTGGTCCATAGAATTTAAGAGATGGAGGAAGACAAAAACAAACAAGAAACCTGGAGGGATGTGGAAGAAAAGAAGTACACTTCATGGGAAGAGGAGAAGAGAGCTATGATATATATGATCAAGAAGCAGCAAGTGATGATAGACAAATGTATGGAAAAAGTAGACCAGTGGGATGAAAAAGAAATCACTGGAGATGATATGGGGGAGAAAATGACTCTGATAAAGACAATATTCTAGATCCTCTAATAGAAGACAATTACACTGAACCAGTGGATTACAATGCTAGCCAGGATTCTGTGGAATCTCTGGGATCAAAACTGGGTATCTCTGCTAAAGAGGAAAAAGAAAAAGACAAGGAAGGACCAACCAGAAGAAGTGACAGAAATCTAGACAAAAAGGACTCCAGGATTGAAGATCTGGCTAAGGAGAGAGCTGCTGACAAAGATAACTATGGTAAGTCCCCAACCCTTACTAAGGATCAAATCTCTTTGTTTGAAATGGAAGAGAAAGTGGGGGTGGAGTTGGGGTGTACTATTGACTTGGTCAGCCAAAACCTAGACCTGATCTCCAATATGGAACAGGCTAGAAGAGATATATATATCTACAAAACATAAGAATTCAAGAAGAAAAAGAAAAAAAAAGGAAAGCTCTCCAAATCTAATTGATATTGGAGAAGCTAAACTAGAAGAATTGTGCTCAGGTGATGGTCACTCTGACGCAGAAATGGATCTTGATTACTATGACACCTTGAGGAAAATATTCTCTAGCAATAAGAAAAATAAGATTGGCACCTCAGCTGCTAGTGCTGGGAAGCTTGCTATATCTTTTAGGGGTGGAAGAAAGAAGAAAAAGAAATAATGAAAGGGATATTTTGGAATGTGAGGGGGATTAGACAGGACACTAAGAAAAACTTTATTACAGAGGCAATCATAGAGAAAAATTTAGATTTTGTTGGTCTCTTGGAAGCCATTAAGGGTGACTTTACAAAAAATGAATTGCACAACCTTGCTGGGGGGAAAAATTTCTCTCGGAATGGAATGCCCCTCGAGGCAAATCTGGAAGAATATTGGTAGGAATCAATAATGATAATTTTGACTTGATACAAGTGGAAAAAGGCATATATTATGTCAGAACGTTACTTTTTGATAAAAAAGCTAAGTTTAGTTGGAACCTGGTGACTGTCTATGGTGATGCTCAAAGAGAAGGGAAAGCAACTTTTTTAGCTGATTATCTAGATTGTATCAAGATAACCCTCTCCCTTGTGTAATTGGGGGGGATTTCAATATCATTAGGAACAGTGCGGAGAAAAATAAACCTGAGGGTGTGGATCACTTCAGCTTTGTTTTCAATGCTATTATTGAACATGCTGGATTAAGAGACATTCCCATCAGTGGGAGACAATTCACTTGGGAAAACAATCTGCCAGACCCTACATATGAGAAACTTGATAGGGTCTTGGTATGTCCAGATTGGGAAGATAAATACCCCATGACTATGGTCACAACATTAGATAGAGAGATTTCAGACCACACTCCACTACTGTTGGATTCTGGTGAGCAGAGAAATGCTCCTCCCATTTTTAGATTTGAAAATGCATGGATGCATATGGAAGGATTTAAGGAATTTGTGGAAAAAAAACTGGGAGGTGAGGTGTAATGGATCTAGTATGGACACTTGGCAGAAGAGACTCAGAAACATTAGACAAAAAAATCAAAGGGTGGGTTTTAAATGCAAATTCTATGTATAGAAAAAGAAAGAAGGAACCGTTAAATATGTTGGACATGATAGATAAGAATGCAGAATTGAGAGGGATTAATGCCCAAGATAGAATTATGCAGAAAGAATTGAGAAGGGAATTAAAATAAATCTTCAAATTAGAAGAAATCAAGTGGTTGCAGAGATACAAAGATAAGGAAATCAAAGAAGGAGATTCCAACACTAGATATTATCATGCCAAAGTAAATGGGAGGAGAAGGAAGAACAGGATTGTCAGGTTAGAACAGGATGGGGGTGTGATTGAGGGAGAGAAAGAACTGATTGATTATATAACTATATTCTATAAAAATCTTTTTGGTCAAGCTGAAAACTCTACTATCAATCTCAACATACAAGGTTCTGCAGAGATCTCTCCCCAAACACAAGATGAATTGGTTAAGGATTTCTCCATGGAGGAGATTAGGTGAGTGGTGTTCTCCATGGAAAAAAACAAAAGCCCAGGACTTGATGGATTTGCTATTGAATTCTACCAGAACTTCTGGGAATTAATCAAGAATGATCTAAAAAACATTCTGGATGATTTCCACAGAGGTGTGGTTGACTTAGCTAGGTTGAATTATGGGATAATTACCTTGGTACCAAAGGTCAAAGATGCCAAATAGATCCAGAAATTCAGACCCATTTGCCTGTTAAATGTTAGCTTCAAAATCATCACTAAAGTCCTGATGAACAGGCTTAGTAAGGTTGTTAACCCCATCATCTCCCCCATTCAAACTGCTTTTGTGAAAGGCAGATACATTATGGAGGGAGTGGTGATCCTACATGAAGCTATAAATTCAATCAAAAACAAAAAACAAAATGCTATGCTATTTAAGGTAGATTTTGAAAAGGCATATGACAAAATCAAATGGCCTTTTGTCCATAAAATGCTAAAACTCAAAAACTTTCCTGACAAGTGGTGTGACTGGGTGATGCACACCATGAGGGGGGACAAGTGGGTGTGAAGGTAAATGACAAAATTGGAAAGTTCTTTAAAACTTTTAAAGGGCTTCGCCAGGGGGACTCATTATCCCCCTTACTGTTTGATTTAGCTGTTGATGCCCTGGCCATCATCATGGATAGAGCTAGAAATGAGGGATTTATTAAAGGGGTTCTCACAGACAATCATGAAAATGGAGTGTGTTGGAAATATGCCCTAGAGGCAATAATAAAATGGTCATTATTATATTTCTTTGTTCATGATAATTGTCTATTGTTCATGCTATAATTGTGTTATCCGGAAATCGTAATACATGTGTGAATACATAGACCACAACATGTCCCTAGTGAGCCTCTAGTTGACTAGCTCGTTGATCAACAGATAGTCATGGTTTCTGACTATGGACATTGGATGTCATTGATAATCGGATCACATCATTAGGAGAATGATGTGATGGACAAGACCCAATCCTAAGCATAGCACAAAGATCGTGTAGTTCGTTTGCTAGAGCTTTTCCAAATGTCAAGTATCATTTCCTTAGACCATGAGATTGTGCAACTCCGGATACCGTAGGAGTGCTTTGGTGTGCCAAACGTCACAACGTGAATCGGGTGGCTATAAAGGTGCACTACGGTATCTCCGAAAGTGTCTTGGGTTGGTACGAACCGAGACTGGGATTTGTCACTTCGTATGACGGAGAGGTATCTCTGGGCCCACTCGGTAATGCATCATCATAATGAGCTCAATGTGACCAAGTGTCTGGTCACGGGATCATGCATTACAGTACGAGTAAAGTGACTTGCCGGTAACGAGATTGAACGAGGTATTGGGATACCGACGATCGAGTCTCGGGCAAGTACGTACCGATTGACAAAGGGAATTGTATATGGGATTGATTGAATCCTCGACATCGTGGTTCATCCGATGAGATCATCGAGGAGCATGTGGGAGCCAACATGGGTATCCAGATCCCGCTGTTGGTTATTGACCGGAGAGTCGTCTCGGTCATCTCTGCGTGTCTCCCGAACCCGTAGGGTCTACACACTTAAGGTTCGGTGACGCTAGGGTTGTAGAGATATTAATATGCAGTAACTCGAAAGTTGTTCGGAGTCCCGGATGAGATCCCGGACGTCACAAGGAGTTCCGGAATGGTCCGGAGATTCGGGGGTCACCGGTATTGTACCGGGACCACCGAAAGGGTCCCGGGGGTCCATCGGGTGGGGCCACCTATCCCGGAGGGCCCCATGGGCTGAAGTGGGGAGGGGAACCAGCCCCTGGTGGGCTGGTGCGCCCCCCTTGGGCCTCCCCCTGCGCCTAGGGCAGGAAACCCTAGGGGTGGGGGGCGCCACCTTGGCTTGGGGGGCAAGCCACCCCCTTGGCCGCCACCCCCCCCCTTGGAGATCCCATCTCCTAGGGCCGGCGCCCCCCCAGAGGGCCTATATATAGTGGGGGCAGGGAGGGCAGCTGCACCCTAGCCCCTGGCGCCTCCCTCTCCCTCTCCAACACCTCCTCCTCTCTGTAGAGCTTGGCAAAGCCCTGACGAGATCCCCGCTGCATCCACCACCACGCCGTCGTGCTGCTGGATCTCCATCAACCTCTCCTTCCCCCTTGCTGGATCAATAAGGAGGAGACGTCTTACCCAACCGTACGTGTGTTGAACGCGGAGGTTCTGTCCGTTCGGCGCTCGGTCATCGGTGATTTGGATCACGACGAGTACGACTCCATCAACCCCGTTCTCTTGAATGCTTCCGCTCGTGATCTACAAGGGTATGTAGATGCACTCCTCTCTCTCTCATTGCTAGATGACTCCATAGATAGATCTTGGTGATGCGTAGAAAATTTTAAAATTCTGCTACGTTCCCCAACAGTGGCATCATGAGCTAGGTCTATGCGTAGTTACTATGCACAAGTAGAACACAAAGCAGTTGTGGGCGTAGATGTTGTCAATTTTCTTGCCACTACTAGTCTTATCTTGCTTCGGCGGCATCATGGGATGACGCGGCCCGGACCGACCTTACACGTACGCTTACGTGAGACAGGTTCCACCGACTGACATGCACTAGTTGCATAAGGTGGCTAGCGGGTGTCTATCTCTCCCACTTTAGTTGGAGCGGATTCGATGAAAAGGGTCCTTATGAAGGATAAATAGAAATTGGCATATCACGTTGTGGTTTTACGTAGGTAAGAAACGTTCTTGCTAGAAACCTATAACAGCCACGTAAAAACTTGCAACAACAATTAGAGGACGTCTAACTTGTTTTGGCAGCAAGTGCTTTGTGATGTGATATGGACAAAGGATGTGATGAATGATATATGTGATGTATGAGATGATCATGTTCTTGTAATAGGAATCACGACTTGCATGTCGATGAGTATGACAACCGGCAGGAGCCATAGGAGTTGTCTTTATTTTTGCATGACCTGCGTGTCATTGAATAACGCCATGTAAATTACTTTACTTTATTGCTAAACACGTTAGCCATAGAAGTAGAAGTATTTGTTGGCATGACAACTTCATGAAGACACGATGATGGAGATCATGGTGTCACGCCGGTGACGAAGATGATCATGGAGCCCCGAAGATGGAGATCAAAGGAGCAATATGATATTGGCCATATCATGTCACTATTTGATTGCATGTGATGTTTATCATGTTTTGCATCTTATTTGCTTAGAACGATGGTAGCTTAAATAAGATGATCCCTCGAAATAATTTCAAGAAAGTGTTCCCCCTAACTGTGCACCGTTGCGAAGGTTCTTTGTTTCGAAGCACCACGTGATGATCGGGTGTGATAGATTCTAACGTTCGAATACAACGGGTGTAAGCCAGATTTACACACGCAATACACTTAGGTTGACTTGACGAGCCTAGCATGTACAGACATGGCCTCGGAACACGAAAGACCGAAAGGTCGAGCATGAGTCGTATAGAAGATACGATCAACATGAAGATGTTCACCGACGTTGACTAGTCCGTCTCACGTGATGATCGGACTAGTTGACTCGGATCATGTTTCACTTAGATGACTAGAGGGATGTCTATCTGAGTGGGAGTTCATTGAATAATTTGATTAGATGAACTTAATTATCATGAACTTAGTCTAAAATCTTTACAATATGTCTTGTAGATCAAATGGCCCACGCTAATGTTGCCCTCAACTTCAACGCGTTCCTAGAGAAAACCAAGCTGAAAGATGATGGCAGCAACTATACGGACTGGGTCCGGAACTTGAGAATCATCCTCATAGCTACCAAGAAAGATTATGTCCTAGAAGCACCGCTAGGTGAAGCACCCATCCCAGAGAACCAAGACGTTATGAACGCTTGGCAGTCTCGTCTTGATGATTACTCCCTCGCTCAAGGCGGCATGCTTTACAACTTAGAACCGGGCTCCAAAAGCGTTTTGAGCAACACGAGCATATGAGATGTTCAAGAGCTGAAAATGGTTTTCCAAGCTCATGCCCGGTCGAGAGATATGAAGTCTCGACAAGTTCTTCACCTGTAAGATGGAGGAAAATAGTTCTGTCGGTGAGCACATACTCAAAATGTCGGGTTGCACAACCGCTGACTCAGTGGGAGTTAATCTCCGGATGACGCGGTCATTGACAGGATCCTTGCCGCTTCCACCGAGCTACAAGAGCTTTGTGATGAACTTCAATATGCGGGGAAGGAAAAGACCATTCCCGAGGTATATTCAATGCTGAAATCAGCGGAGGTGGAGATCAAAAGGAACATCAAGTGTTGATGGTGAATAAAACCACTAAGTTTAAGAAAGGCAAGGGTAAGAAGAACTTCAAGAAGGACGACAAGGAGTTTCGCATACCAGTAAGCCGCTTGCCGGAAGAAGCCAAAGAATGGACCCAAGCCTGAGACTGAGTGCTTTTATTGCAAGGGAAGTGGTCATTGGAAGCGGAATTGCCCCAAATACTTAGCGGACAAGAAGGCCGGCAACACCAAAGGTATATGTGATATACATGTAATTGATGTGTACCTTACCAGTACTCGTAGTAGCTCCTGGGTATTTCATACCGGTGTTGTTGCTCACATTTGTAACTCAAAACAGGAGCTGCGGAATAAGAAGGAGACTGGCGAAGGACGAGGTGACGATGCTCGTCGGGAATGGTTCCATGGTTGATGTGATCGCCGTCGGCACGCTGCCTCTACATTTACCTACGGGATTAGTTTTAAACCTCAATAATTGTTATTTAGTGCCAGCTTTGAGCATGAACATTGTATCAGAATCTCGTTTAATTCGAGATGGCACTCATTTAAATCTGAGAATAATGGTTGTTCTATTTATATGAGAGATATGTTTTATGGTCATGCCCCGCTGGTGAATGGTTTATTCTTAATGAATCTCGAGCGTAATGTTACACATATTCATAGTGTGAATACCAAAAGATGTAAAGTTGATAACGATAGTCCCACATACTTGTGGCACTGCCGCCTTGGTCACATTGGTTTCAAGCGCATGAAGAAGCTCCATGCTGATGGACTTTTAGAGTCTCTCAATTATGAATCATTTGACACACGTGAACCATGCCTTATGGGCAAAATGACCAAGACTTCATTCTCCGGAACAATGGAGCGAGCAACCAACTTGTTGGAAATCATACATACCGATGTGTGCGGTCCAATGAGCGTTGAGGCTCGTGGAGGATATCGTTATGTTCTCACTCTCACTGATGACTTGAGTAGATATGGATATGTCTACTTAATGAAACACAAGTCTGAGACCTTTGAAAAGCTCAAGGAATTTTAGAGTGAGGTTGAGAATCAACGTGACAGGAAAATAAAGTTCTTACGATCAGATCGTGGAGGGGAATATTTAAGTCACGAATTTGGTACGCACTTAAGAAATGTGGAATAGTTTCGCAACTCACGCCGCGTGAACACCTCAGCAAAATGGTGTGTCCGAATGTCGTAATCGCACTCTATTAGATATGGTGCGATCTATGATGTCTCTTACCGATCTACCGCTCTCATTTTGGGGCTATGCTTTAGAGACTGCCGCATTCACTTTAAATAGGGCTCCGCCGAAATCCGTTGAGACGACACCGTATGAATTATGGTTTGGGAAGAAACCTAAGCTGTCGTTTCTAAAAGTTTGGGGATGCGATGCTTATGTCAAGAAACTTCAACCTGAAAATCTCGAACCCAAGTCGGAAAAATGCGTCTTCATAGGATACCCTAAGGAAACCATTAGGTATACCTTCTACCTCAGATCCGAAGGCAAGATCTTTGTTGCCAAGAACGGGTCCTTTCTGGAGAAAGAGTTTCTCTCGAAAAAAGTAAGTGGGAGGAAAGTAGAGCTTGATGAAGTACTACCTCTTGAAACGGTAAGTACCGCAGCTCAGGAAGATGTTCCTGTGGTGCCTGCACCGACTAGAGAGGAGGTTAATGATGATGATCAAGGTACTTCGGATCAAGCTCCTACTGAACTTCATAGGTCCACAAGGACACGTTCCGCACCAGAGTGGTACGGCAACCCTGTCTTGGAAATCATGTTGTTAGACAACGGTGAACCTTCGAACTATGAAGAAGCGATGGCGGGCCCGGATTCCGACAAATGGATAGAAGCCATGAAATCCAAGATAGGATCCATGTATGAAAATGAAGTATGGACTTTGACTGACTTGCCCGATGATCGACGAGCCATAGAAAATAAATGGATCTTTAAGAAGAAGACAGACGCGGATGGTAATGTGACCATCTATAAGGCTCGACTTGTCGCTAAGGGTTATCGACAAGTTCAAGGGGTTGACTACGATGAGACTTTTCACCCGTAGCGAAGCTGAAGTCCGTCCGAATCATGTTAGCAATTGCCGCATTCTATGATTATGATATATGGCAAATGGACGTCAAAACGGCATTCCTTAACGACCATCTTAAGGAAGAACTGTATATGATGCAGCCGGAAGGTTTTGTCGATCCTAAGAATGCTAACAAGGTGTGCAAGCTCCAACGCTCAATCTATGGGCTGGTGCAAGCATCTCGGAGTTGGAACATTCGGTTTGATGACATGATCAAAGCGTTTGGGTTTACACAGGCTTATGGAGAAGCCTGTGTTTACAAGAAAGTGAGTGGGAGCTCTGTAGCATTTCTCATATTATATGTGGATGACATCTTGTTGATGGGAAATGATATAGAATTCTTGGAAAGCATAAAGGCCTACTTGAACAAGTGTTTTCAATGAAGGACCTTGGAGAAGCTGCTTATATATTAGGCATCAAGATCTATAGAGATAGATCGAGACGCCTCATTGGTCTTTCACAAAGCACGTACCTTGACAAGATATTGAAGAAGTTCAATATGGATCAGTCCAAGAAGGGTTCTTGCTGTATTGCAAGGTGTGCGATTGAGCACGGCTCAATGCCCGACCACGACGTAAGATAGAGAAAAGATGAGTGTCGCCCCTATGCCTCAGCCATAGGGTCTATTATGTATGCCATCTTGTGTACGGCACTGATGTAAACCTTGCCGTAAGTTTGGTAGGAAGGTACCAAAGTAATCCCGGCATGGAACACCGGACAGCGGTCAAGAATATCCTGAAGTACCGAAAAGGACTAAGGACATGTTTCGTGTATGGAGGTGACGAAGAGCTCGTCAGAAGGGTTACGTCGATGCTAGCTTCGACACAGATCTGGATGACTCTAAGTCACAAACCGGATACATGTTTTGAATGGTGGGGCAGTAAGCTGGTGCAGTTGCAAGCAAAGCGTCGTGGCGGGATCTACATGTGAAGCGTAGTACATGGCAGCCTTGGAGGCAGCGCATGAAGCAATCTGGGTGAAGGAGTTCATCACCGACCTAGGAGTCATACCCAATGCGTCGGGGACGGTCACTCTCTTCTGTGACAACACTGGAGCTATTGCCCTTGCAAAGGAGCCCAGGTTTCACAAGAAGACCAGGCACATCAAGCGTCGCTTCAACTCCATTCATGAAAATGTTCAAGATGGAGACATAGATATTTGTAAAGTACATACGGACCTGAATGTAGCAGACCCGTTGACTAAACCTCTCCCTAGAGCAAAACATGATAAACACCAGAACTCTATGTGTGTTCGATTCATCACAATGTAACTAGATTAGAGACTCTAGTGCAAGTGGGAGACTGTTGGAAATATGCCCTAGAGGCAATAAAAAATGGTTATTATTATATTTCTTTGTTCATGATAATTGTCTATTGTTCATGCTATAATTGTGTTATCCGGAAATCGTAATACATGTGTGAATACATAGACCACAACATGTCCCTAGTGAGCCTCTAGTTGACTAGCTTGTTGATCAACAGATAGTCATGGTTTCTGACTATGGACATTGGATGTCATTGATAACGGATCACATCATTAGGAGAATGATGTGATGGACAAGACCCAATCCTAAGCATAGCACAAAGATCGTAGTTCGTTTGCTAGAGCTTTTCCAAATGTCAAGTATCATTTCCTTAGACCATGAGATTGTGCAACTCCGGATACCGTAGGAGTGCTTTGGTGTGCCAAACGTCACAACGTGAATCGGGTGGCTATAAAGGTGCACTACGGGTATCTCCGAAAGTGTCTGTTGGGTTGGCACGAATCGAGACTGGGATTTGTCACTCCGTATGACGGAGAGGTATCTCTGGGCCCACTCGGTAATGCATCATCATAATGAGCTCAATGTGACCAAGTGTCTGGTCACGGGATCATGCATTACTGTACGAGTAAAGTGACTTGCCGGTAACGAGATTGAACGAGGTATTGGGATACCGACGATCGAGTCTCGGGCAAGTAACGCATCAATCGACAAAGGGAATTGTATACGTGATTGATTGAATCCTCGACATCGTGGTTCATCCGATGAGATCATCGAGGAGCATGTGGGAGCCAACATGGGTATCCAGATCCCGCTGTTGGTTATTGACCGGAGAGTCGTCTCGGTCATGTTTGCGTGTCTCCCGAACCCGTAGGGTCTACACACTTAAGGTTCGGTGACGCTAGGGTTGTAGAGATATTAATATGCAGTAACCCTAAAGTTGTTCGGAGTCCCGAATGAGATCCTGAGCGTCACGAGGAGTTTCGTAATGGTCCGGAGGTAAAGATTTATATATAGGAAGTCAAGTTTCGGCCATCGAGAAAGTTTCGGGGGTCACGGTATTGTCTGGGACCACCGGAAGGGTCCCGGTGGTCCACCGGGTGGGCCACCTATCCGGAGGGGCCCATGGGCTGAAGTGGGAGGGAACCAGCCCTGGTGGGCTGGTGCGCCCCTTGGCCTCCCTGCGCCTAGGGCAGAAACCCTAGGGGTGGGGCGCCCCTTGGCTTGGGGGCAAGCCACCCCTTGGCCGCCGCCCCCTTGGAGATCCCATCCCTAGGGCGGCGCCCCAGGGGCCTATATATAGTGGGGGGCAGGGAGGGCAGCCGCACCCTAGCCCCTGGCGCCTCCCTCTCCCTCTCCAACACCTCCTCCTCTCTGTAGAGCTTGGCAAAGCCCTGCCGAGATCCCCGCTGCATCCACCACCACGCCGTCGTGCTGCTGGATCTCCATCAACCTCTCCTTCCCCCTTGCTGGATCAAGAAGGAGGAGACGTCTTCCCCAACCGTACGTGTGTTGAACGCGGAGGTGCCGTCCATTCAGCGCTCGGTCATCGGTGATTTGGATCACGACGAGTACGACTCCATCAACCCCGTTCTCTTGAACGCTTCCGCTCGCGATCTACAAGGGTATGTAGATGCACTCCTCTCTCTCTCTCTCTTTGCTAGATGACTCCATAGATAGATCTTGGTGATGCGTAGAAAATTTTAAAATTCTGCTACGTTCCCCAACAGAGTGAACATGCTGCAATATGCAGATGACACCATATTCCTAATCCAGGATGATGAGATGTCAGCGAGGAATCTCAAATTTATTCTGACTACTTTTGAACAAATGTCAGAACTCACAATTAACTTTCACAAAAGTGACATATACCTCTTTGGAGAAGCTAAGGACAAGAAAGAAATATATAAGAGATTTTTACTTGTGCGTTTGGGGAGATGCCACTGAAATACCTAGGCCTGCCAGTCCATAATAAAAGGATCAGTAATGGGATGTGGAGAAATGTAACTGAGAAGGTAGAGAAAAGATGTCCGTGATGGCAAGGCAGATTGCTCAATATTGCTGGCAGAGTTACATTAGTACAGTCGTGGCTGACAAATATTCCTATATACATGATGTCTTTCTATCTACTCCCTGTTGGTGTCAGGAAAAAAGTTGATTTCTTCAGAGCGAGACTGGTCTGGCAAGCGGAAGAGGATAAAAAGAAGTATCATTTAGTTAACTGGAAAACATGCTGCCTTCCTAAACAACAAGGAGGTCTCGGGCTAATCAATCTAGACAAATTTAACATTGCCTTGCTAGCTAAATGGATCTAGAAACTAGAAGCTGAGGAGGGACTTTGGCAAGATATTATTAGATATAAATATATCCAGAACAATTGCTTGTCGGGTATTAAAAAGGGACAGGGGGACTCGCAATTCTGGACTAGCCTGACCAGTATCAAGAATTTAGTTTTCCCTCACATTAAAAAAACTAGGGGATGGGAGAAATACCAGATTCTGGGAAGATTGGTGGGTGAATGACAAACCACTAAAAGCAGCATACCCCTCATTATATGCGATTAGCAATGACAGAGGAATCACTGTCAGAGGGGTGATTGTAAAAAGGTGGAATGCTATGTCTTTCAGAAGAAATATTGATGGAGGCTATGGGGGGCTGTGGGATAGCCTTAAAAGAAGATGTGAGGATATATTAATGCATGGGGGCAGAGACAAGCCCATGTGGATGCTCAATGCTAACAGAATATTCACTGTAAAATCCTTATATCTACACCTAGTTCGTACTGATATGGGTTTTCCACACAAATTCTTGTGGAAAGTCAAGATACCTGCAAAAATCAAGTTCTTTATTTGGTTGCTAAGCAAAAAAAAAGTATCCTTACTAGAGACAACCTATTAAAAAGAGGATGGAAAGGGGACAAACATTGTGTGTTTTGTGGACAGGAGGAAAACGTTGATCATCTTTTCTTCTCCTGTTTGGTTGCCAGAATCATTTGGAATCTGGTGAGATGTTCATTTGACTTTAAGAAAACTCCCATAAACATTGATGACTATTTTGGGGGGTGGCTAAACAATTTTAACAAAGAGAGTAAAAAATTGATGTTGATTGACGCTTCTGCTCTGCTTTGGGCGATTTGGAACTGTTGCAATGACATTGTGTTTGATAAGAAAAAAGTAAACAACCCAATTGGGATCGTCAAACGAATATGTTGCTGGATTACTGATTGGGCTATTTTGCAGAAAAAGGGCCCAGGGGAAAGAATGCTGATGTTGGGGGCAAGACTCATCGAGCAGGTGGCAAGTGAGATCTTCAAAGCTTAGCAAGGATGGCGCTTCGGGGTTCCGCGGTTAAAGGATTAGGGAAGCTGCGACATTTCAAGAGCTTGCTGCTACTTTTGCTTTATATTTGTCTTCTCCTTCGTTTAGCCTTTTGTGATGGGAACTTGTAATGATCTGGCTATCCTGGGGGTGGGGGGCTGTGACCCTGGCCACTCCCTGCGCGGGTTTCGCTTTTATTCTCTGTTCCGCTTCTTATTGTAGACTACCAGACTGCTCGTGGCTTTGGCCTGGTTTCTATAATGGAAATCGGAGGGGAAACCCTCTTTTGCTCAAAAAAAGATTTTTTATATTATACTAAAAAACAGATGATAAACCAACGTACCAATCAATTTGATGCCTGCGGAGCCGTGATCCCTCCAAAGTCCAAAATCGGGACAACTTCCATCTCTCTCCTAGATATAAACATGTGGAGCCGTGAACTCCATCTTGGAGCATCTCCATTCGCGCCCCCAACAGGCCCCACAGGGCGAGTTTTTTGCGTTGGCTCTGGAAAAAAAAAACCAGTCGCCCCCCTCCCACCCCCCCCCCTCCCAGGACGCCGAATTCCGCCGGTTCGGCCCATTTTTTGGCCCGGCGTCCCAGGCCGAACCCAGAGCACTGGGGGTGCTTAGGGGCTCCGGCGGAAGGAAAAGTCATGCCTGGGCCACCACTTTAAGGTGAAAAAACTATTTTGCACATCCAGATTCGCCACCCACCCCCCTGCCGCCTTATACGCCGCCGTGCGATCCGCGCCGCCTACCTGGCCACCGCCTCTAGAAAAGGCCATTTCCCCCATCGAAAAAGAGAGGGTTCGCCCCGGAAGCCTCCACCCCGCTCCTGGGCGAGCTTTCCGGCGCTCCGGCCACGCAGGCGGGGATACCGGCCGCTACGCGCCTACCACGCCCACCAAGTGTTCGGCGATTTGTCTGCTCGGCGATGGACTCCGACGACGACGAGGCGTTCGCGGCGCTGCTGGAGAAGGAAGCCGATGCTGATGCCCAGAACGAAGAGCACCTCATGGTCCTCACTGCTCTGGCTGGCCTGTTTGCGAGCAATGCAAAGCCGCGGCGAGGTGGCTCGGCGCCGGGCCGGCTGAAGGCAAAGCAGAGGCATCGACTGGAAGGCTATTGCTTGCTCTACGCCGACTACTTCGCCGATGCTCCACTGCACGGTGATAAAGTATTTCGGCACCGTTATCGAATGAGCCGAAAGCTCTTCCTCAGGATTGTGAATTCCATCCGTGAGTTCGACAGCTACTTTAAGTGCAAGAAGAATTGCACCGGCACACATGGATTCACCTCACTCCAGAAGTGTATAACAGTTATGAGGATGCTTACATATGGAGCTCCCGGTGATATACATGAAGACTATGGACGCATGGCTGAGTCCACCACCATTGACTGTTTGTACAAGTTCTGCAGGGTAGTGGTGGCAGTGTTTGGACCGCGATACTTGCGATCACCCAATGCCGAAGACACTGCTCGGATCCTAGCGAATGCAGCAAGAGGATTTCCTGGGATGCTTCCTAGGATGCTTGGAAGCATCGACTACATGCATTGGGCATGTAAAAACTGTCCATTTGCTTGACAGGGGATGTACAAAGGCGCGAAAGGAGCTTGCAGTGTGGTAGTTGAGGCAATAGCCACATAGGACCTCTGGATTTGGCAATCCTTCTTTGGCATGCCAGGAACTCACAATGACATCAACGTACTGCAGTGCTCGAATGTCTTTGTCAAGCTTGTTGAAGGTCATGCTCCTCCGATGAACTTCGAGGTCAATGGACGCCACTACAACAAGAGATACTATCTAGTAGATGGCATCTATCTGAGATGGCCCACATTTGTGAAGACCATCTCAAACTCCGTGCCAGGAGGCAAGACCTCCTACTTTGCCAAGTGTCAAGAGGCTTGCAGTAAGGATGTCGAGCGGGCATTTGGTGTGCTCTAATCTTGATTTGCTATTGTCCGGTACCCCGCCCTGGCCTGGTCGAAAGATCAAATGTGGGAAGTCAAGAGATCCAAGTGATCATTGAGAGCGAGCAGGAAGAGCCAATATTTGACACTGAACCAGATGCATTGACAACTCCAACACGATCTATGAAGGCTCAAGGGCAACACCTTGCTCAACGGCTGAACGACTGGAGAGCTCTTATATTGGTTCCTCACGAGACCCTTAAGCCGGACGAAGGTAGTGTATATAAAAGCGATAGCAAAACAAACCTTTTTGCTAGGGCAATTGGACACAATACGTTTCAACTCAGTTTCACCACCCTGCTGATTTAACCAAAATTTGCCTTCGTGAAACGATCTCAACATCATATATTTCCTGCTTATGATGTGTAACAAACTCGCAAGCAGATTGAGCTGGTCGTCACTCGACAAAGGACATAAAACTAAATAGAATCCAAACATGGGTAAACCTCATCTGATCTTTGCGTAAGTCTGGCGAACGGAACAGAGAATCAGAAAACCACAATACGATTCCACAGTGCTGCTAAAAGGGTTCGAGTTCCTCGTCAAAATCAGGACACACTGAAAGGGAAACTACATGGCATATGCTCTGACATATAAGGCTAGGCTTAGTTCATCCTCTGCGCAGCCTCCTTGGCGATGAGCCTTTCCCTGGCCTTGGTCTTGGCCTGCGACTTGGAGCCCATGACGCCATATATTTCCTGCTGATTTAACCAAAATTTGCCTTCGTGAATACGTTTCAACTCAGTTTCACCACCCTGCTGATTTAACCAAAATTTGCCTTCGTGAAACGATCTCAACATCATATATTTCCTGCTTATGATGTGTAACAAACTCGCAAGCAGATTGAGCTGGTCGTCACTCGACAAAGGACATAAAACTAAATAGAATCCAAACATGGGTAAACCTCATCTGATCTTTGCGTAAGTCTGGCGAACGGAACAGAGAATCAGAAAACCACAATACGATTCCACAGTGCTGCTAAAAGGGTTCGAGTTCCTCGTCAAAATCAGGACACACTGAAAGGGAAACTACATGGCATATGCTCTGACATATAAGGCTAGGCTTAGTTCATCCTCTGCGCAGCCTCCTTGGCGATGAGCCTTTCCCTGGCCTTGGTCTTGGCCTGCGACTTGGAGCCCATGACGCCACCGCCCCACTTCTTCCTGACCTCATCAAACTTGTCGTTGAAGTTAGCCTGCAGAATAACGGACACCGGAGACGTTAGAAGTGTTCACAAGTGGACTGCAGCATATCAATGATAGCAAAGATTATATGAACCACATACCTTGATAGCCTCCAAGATCTTGCTGAACTCAAGCTTGTCCTCGTTCTTCACAGTGGTAAGGCACAGAACTGAGGCAGTCTTCTTGTGAACGATCTATAGGGGACAAGACAAAGTGAGCATTTGTTTCTCGTTACTGTTAAAGATTTCACTAGTGTTGAAGAGGGGGTGGCAGGAGAAAATATACCGATCCAAGGCGTGATTTTCCCTTAACAATGCAGTACGGGACCTCCATCTTCCTGCACAGGGCTGGGAGCCACACAACCAGCTCAATTGGGTCAACATCATGAGCGATGACGACGAGCTGAGCCTTGCTCTACAGTACAAAACACAAGGATTAATCACAAGAATGGTTATTGCAGCCACAAAAGAAGCCATGAATAAGGATTAGTTATGTCAAACAAAGAGGTAACTCATATCAGTACCTGCTCGATGAGGTAAGTGACATGGTTAAGACCATACTTGACAACAATTGGCTTCTTGGCCTCAACGGTTTTCCCCTCAGCCTCAGCCTGGGCCCTCTTCAGAAGCCTCTCCTTCTTAGCCACCTTGTCCTCAGGGCGGTACTTGAGAAGCATCTTAAACAGGTTGGTGGCTGTAACAAGCGATTCATATCAGAGATTTGTAACAGTTTTTGTAGAAACTAAAGTGATGCTGTATGCAGAGGAAATGAACTAAAAACCAGTGAACTACTTATTGGCTGCATTTGTTGCTATACATTACAGCATAAATAATGAGCTAGCAAGTAAACACGTTGCAACAGAAAGGAAATGCAAATGTAGAAGGCGTGACTTCAGGTAAAAACGTAGCAACAATGGTTCTTCCTACGGCTGGCATCCTTAGAAGTGAAAGCTTGTGCTAGCCATTCTATTACTTCATACTGTCATGGCTGTCAATATATTCAGTTAAAAAATATAGTAGGTGTAGGAGAACAGCATGCATTTGCCCTAATCATGCAAGAAGAGAGCTCTGAATGTATCCTAAGAGCAGGAACCTTAAAACACACACATCAACTCTTTTCATTGCCTTGATGAAGTAAAGACGCGCTCACTTAGCTATTGCATACCCACAAGTCAAAATAATACAGTACTACATCTACCAACGTCCTCCGGCATTATGGACTCCCATGTCAAATGACGAATGAATAGATGAGCTTTGTATATACCGAGGTTCTTGTCGAGGGTGCGGGTGAACTGGTGGAGCGCCGGGGGCACCTTGAGGCGCTGCTTGAGGATGCGGCGCTGGCGCTGGATCCGCACGACCTTGGGCCACTTGACGAACCGGTGGAGGTCCTTCTTGGGCGGCAGCGCCCCGCCGATGCCGAACTGCTTCGGCCTCTTCTCGAACAGCGGGTTCACCACCTTGTCCTGCAACCACACACCAACCCAACCCAGTCAGATCACACGCGCCTCGACCGGTAGACACCGCAGAGATTCAAAGCAGCAGCAGAGGAGTGGGTGCAGTACCGCCGCCTTCTTCTTCGCCGGCACCGGGGCCTTGCCGCCTCGCTTCGGGGCCTGCACGATTCGCGATCCACACACTTAGAACGAGATTCAAACACCAAATCAAAAACCGCAGAAAAGGCAAAGCGCACGGGATCCGTCCAGGAGGACGAAGCGCGGTGGAATGGCGTGGGGCCAGGCGCGAGCCGGCGGCGGGGACGTACCATTTCGCCGGCGGCGGGGGGGAGCTTGGGGTTCCGAACGGGAGGCGACGCTGGGGGAGGGGGTGGAGGGGGGAGGCGGCCGACTGGCGCTTCGGTGCGGGGAGGAAGTTTTATAAAGGAGGCGTCTGGGGGACGTGGACGCTTCCTGAGCGTCCGATGCGGGGTGTGTGGCGGGGTCGCGAGGCCTCCGCCGTCCAGTGCCAGGATTAGGGTTTAGGGGGTCGCTCTTGGGCCGCAGGGACATGTGGGAGGAAAAAAGTGGGCTGGAATGGACTGGACTGGACTGTGCTGGGCCGCTCGCTCCGGTGACTGTGTTCGGAAAAAGGCTATAGCCCATAGGTTTGGTTACTTTTGCGTGTAAGCCCCTGGCGCGTCCGAATATTACCGTAGGCACCGCTCCACTGTCCCCAACCTCTCGACCTTGCGCCATGGCGAAGAGGCGAAGCGAAGCGGCGAGTCGCAGCCCTCCATTGCACCCCCATCCGCAGGAATAAAAATCATCTTCTGGTTCTAAGTGCTGGGCATGGATTCTCGGGATTTTTCCTTCGTTTTTTGCTGTGTTTCTTTTAATCCCCACGCCTAGGTCCCGGGACCCATTCTGGATCGTCTTATTAGACCTAAGCATAGGCATAGATGAAAGTGATATTTCGGCTGCTGCTTGATGCCGGGGAGTTTATCCTCTGGGAGTTTGGCGGGAACACTGTGATTTGCAGGTAGATTTTACTTAGAGGGGACAGATATTTGGTTGTAGGTTGTGGCAGGAACATTCATATTTGGTCTGCTGGCCAATTTTAAAGTGCATCTGCTCTTGCTGCCATAAGCTTCCAAAACTGCTTGATGAAGGTCTGATCCACTTCTGCATACATTCTATGTTAAGGCATGTTGGCTTTGCTTCTAGGTTTCATTTACTGGGGGTTTCACTTTCACCATGCTCTTGGCTCCAGCTTTTCAGACAAGTTGGAGGTGGTGAAAACAACCCAACTTCTGACTCCACAGGGATCAAATTAAGATCGACATTTGACATACTCTCTAATGCTGCCGCACTATTGTTGGTGCTTCAAGTCCTCCAAGAGTTAGCACTGGATTAGTTAGTCAATGCTTGAGGCAATACTATATGCAGATCTCTGCATCTGGATAATGGATCCATTTGTCCATGGGGTCAGAAAATGCTAGTGGCAATTATAGTAGAGTGAGGTTGGAGTTTGCGTCTCGAGAACCCTTGGAGTACTGGTGTTACTTGGAGCCAAAACTAATGGCTCTAGCTTCTCCATGCTGTAGAATATAAAGCCAGAGATTCAACAAAACCGGGCACCGGTCAAGGCTGTTTATTGAGACGCGGCATACACGATTTCTGTCTTTGGGTATTCAAAGAATATCCCAAGTCATAGTAGTATGGTTACTGTACGGTCCCTGCAAGTTCAAACAATAGGAATAATATAGTACTACCCAATAATTTGCAGTGTCTGTTTTCCCCTTACTGATACTTGATCCCATGCTTTGGTGATCTTCAGTCCTCTGAATGAGTCAAAGAAGACCTGGAATCGTTAACCTTGCCCTGATTGCAGGATCAAAGGAAGTTGCTCATCTACTGGTTCTGGAGTTACAGTTCTGCAAAAATGTCCCTAGCAAGCATCAAGCGGTATTGGCTGGAGAAAAAACATCAGTTGACAGTGGAAATGGTAACCCACATGCTACCAGTATTGCACATTAATGCACTAATTCTATAGCTTTGTCTTGAATAAATTTATGTACCTGGAGATCAATCCAACCAAATGTGTTAAACTAACATTACTTTAGCCCTTTTCCATTTCCGAGACATTAGATATACTGATCCTTATAGATGCCAAATAATCATTTATTCGATCAATCAATGGATATATCTTCCTGATTACTTCATCTACTACACTGCTGCTCATTTGTTTTTTGTCTACTTTTTAACCATATCAACATAACGACTTTTCCCATTTGCGGCCATTTTTTGTGGTTAGTTTTTGTTGATTTAGATCACTTGACTAATTGATGCCATACCTTCATTCGATGTGCCCTGTGTCTAGCCGGCAAACATGCTTCAGTGCTTTTAGATTTAAAAAATTGTCATATGAATTGAGGCTGTGTAATCCAGTGTGTAAATGGAATTCAAACAGATTTGGATAGCAAGTTAGTGGATGCTTGCGTAAGAGAAGATCTGTGGAAAAGCATTATAGGTGTATCTTAGCGTAATTTGATCCAAACCACTTGCAATCAGTGCGTGATGAATTGAACTGTGCGATTCTACTTTTGAATTGCAATATTATGCCATATATGGACATAAAAAAACTTATAGATTCTTTATATATCTGTATAACACTTCTACCGACAGATAATACAACTTAGGAAGGGAAAACACATCAACATCTAACATTGCCTTCTCACAAAAATGCAAATTAGAAAAAAGAAGAAGAAAGAAAAGTATCTCACTTGCCCACTATATGATGATGTTGTTTACCATACTTGGGAATGCTAAGGTAGCTTCCAAATGTGTACATGATAGTCCCAGAATACGAGCTCATCAAAACTCAGAGCTCATCAACTCGGCATCATCCAATCCAATGCATATGCTATGGCCAGTCGATGATGACAGCCTTACCAGTGCCAAGCAGCCGGTAGGATTTCCCCCTGACAGGGCCGCACCTCCTTCCCCCCGCCATCTGCTTCTCCTCCTCGATCTGCTCCAACACCCCGGCGAACGCCTCGGCATTGCAGGGTAGCTCGAGGGGCCCTGCGTCTGCGTACCCAAACACTTCCTCGGCCTCCTTGAGCAGCGCCCGGAACAGCGGGTGGTTCACGCACTCTGTCCGCACCACGAACCGCTGCCTCCCGGCACCGACGTAGACAGAGAAACAGCCCTCTGCAGGCTTGTTCCTCATTGGTGTGCTCCAGCACCTGTCCAGTGTCTTGGTGATCAGCCCAGCCTTCCTCTTCGCCAAGCTCTTATCAGCCATGCCCATGGTGCACAAAAGTTAGCAGGCTAACTAGTTGCAATTTTGCAGAAAGAAGAAAAAGTGTAGCAAGCTTGGAATTGGGAGGTGACGAGGAAAGGGGTGGAATGATATATATAGACAGATCCACCAAGACGTGGTCTCTCGATGGAAAGGCCGTATTTGAGACATGAAGATGATGAGAGTGACCCAAAAGCTATTTTAAAAGGCGAATACGCAAAAGACTTGCTCATCATTTCATTAAAGAAGAGTGGGAAAGTGATGGAAAATAGTCAGACAATTATTGCACATATAGATTCAAGCTTTGCACCTTATTCATTGGTCTTTAGAAGGATGTGGCTTGTTGTTTTAGCAGCATTTGTACAATAATAAGTTTCATCTTATAGACTTGCTGCCATAGTCTAGACTTTTCCTCTCCAAAACTGCCTGACGAAAGTTCGATCCACTTTTACATAACCATTATGTTTAAGATATGTTGGTTTTGCTTCTGAACTTTATTTACCAGGGGTTTCACCAAACTCTTGACTCCAGCTTTTGACTCTAGAGGGATCAAGTTAAGATGGACGTTTAACCCATTTTCTAGTGCTGATGCACTCTTGTTGGTGCTTCAAGTCCTCCAAAAGTTAGCACTGGATTAATTAGTCAATGGTTAAAGCAATATTATATGAAGATCTCTGCATCTGCCTAATGGTTCCATTTGTCCGTGGGGCCACAAAATGTTAGTTTATAAAAGTGAGGTTAGAGTTTACGTCTTGGGAACCCATGGAGTACCAGTATTAGTTGGAACCAAAACTGATGGCTCTAGCTTCTCATGCTATAGAATAAAGAGACAGAAATTCAACAAAGGCCATGGTCACGGCTGTAAAGGCTGTTTATCGAGACACGTCATATATGATTTATTGCCTTGTCTTTGGATATTCAGAGAATATCCCTATGTTAGTTATGGTAGTATTGTTGCTGTGTGATACCTGTGTTCCACGGATTGGTCGCAAACTCAAAAAATAATAAAAGGCTGGATCAAGCAGTTTAGTTTTATTTGTTTCGGTGAATTCTAATACTCGGTAATTTGCAGTGTCTGATTCCCCCCTTACTGATACTTGATCCCATGCTTTGGTGTTCTTCAGTCCTCTGAAAGGGTCAAAGAATACCTGGAACGGTTAAGCTTGCCCTGATTGCTGCACATTCAACTGGGTCAGTTGCTATATATCTTCCTGATTACATCATCTACTAAACTACTGCTCATTGATTTTTTGCCTACCTTTTAGCCATACGTATATAACTGAGTTTTCCTGTTTATGGTCCTTGTCTATGGTTAGTTTTTGTAGATATTAGATTAATTGCTGCCAAAACTTCATTGGTGTGCGAAGTGTCTAGCCGGCAAACATGTTTCTCTTGGTGGATTAAATTGACATTTGTGTCGAGGCTCTGTAATCCTGTGTGTAAATGGACTTAAAACAAATTTGGTAGCAAATCAGTGGATACTTGCATGCAGATGATCTGCGGAGAAACACCATAGTTGATTCATCTTAGCGTAGTTCCATTAAACCACTTGCAATCAGTGTGGGATGAATTGAATTGCGCGATTCCACTTTGGAGTTGCGACATTGTGCCCTATATTGACTTCACAAGAGTTACAGGTTCGAATGTGCATCTGTATAACACTTTCACCAACAGTTACTACAACTTAGGATGGGAACACACATCAACATCTAGCATTACCTTACAAAAATAGAAAAAAGAAGAAGAAAAATATCTAACATTGCCCAGTATATGATGGTGTTGTTTATCATAATGGGAATGCTCAACAGAAACTTTAGAGCTCATCAACTCGGCATCATCCAATTCCACTCCAATTTGTATGCTACGACCGTCCGATAATGATAGACCGGCCGGTCCCGAGCACCCGGTAGGAGTGCCTCCTGACAAGGCCGTACCTCCTTCCCGCTGCCATCTGCTTCTCCTCCTCGATCTGCTGCAGGACCCCGGCAAACGCCTCAGTGTTGCAGGGAAGCTCGAGGGGCCCTGCGTCCGCGTACCCAAACACCTCCTCGGCCTCCTCCAGCAGCGCTCGGAACAGCGGGTGGTTCACGCACTCTGTCCGCACTACGAAACGCTGCCTCCCAGCGCCAACATACACTGAGAAGCAGCCCTCCACCGGCTTGCTGTTTCTCGCCGGCGCGGTCCAGCACCGGTCCAGCGCCTTGGTGATTAGCCCGGCCTTCCTTGCAGCCGACCTCTTGTCAGCCATGCCCATTGCGCACAAAACCTCACAGGCTATATCTAATTGCAAATTTGCAAAGAATGTGTAGCAAGCTTGGAATTTAGGAGGTGGGAAGGAAAGGGGTGGAACGGTATATATAGGCCGATCGACAAAGACGGGTTCTATCAATCGAAAGGCCGTATTTGAAATACGAAGCCGGTGAGAGCGACCTGAAGGCTTCTTTTTCGCGAATACGCAAAAGACTTTTTATCATTCCATTAAAAAAGAGAGATAAATGGATGGAAATTAGTCTGACAATTATTGCATGTTGAGAATCTCCAAATCTCTGCGCCTTATTCGTTGAATGTTTGGTAGGATGCACCTTGTTGCTTTTATAATAGTAGCATTTGAGTGCTATAATAGTACATTCGATGATATGTGCGTACAGGCCTAATGCTTAATGATATGTTAATTAGGGTGCGATTTGGCAGCCTCGGAAGGTTACCCGTAGGAGGAGGAGTTAGCTGCGACTGTGGAGGGAAGCTGGCGTGTGTGACATCATGCCATTTGGTCGACTTGGAGCTGGAGGAGGGGCCAATGGTGTGGCATCATGGCAATAATGCATTGGATTTAGCTACAGGTTAGTTAATCCTGACCTGCGCTTGCTGCATGATTGGGATTAGATTTGAGGTGTCTAACTCCTCAACCACAAAGGTTGTTTAGCTTAGCATTAGCAACGGTGCATGGAACCAAACTTTAAGATCGCGGGCTAACCCATTTCGCGGCTGGCTCATGCAAACGCTAAAGCCGTTATAGCCGGAGATAGCGGCCGCTAACCCAGTTCGCGGGAACAGTAACATGTGCACGTATATCCCCATCCAAACCAGTACATGTGCATATTTATCTCAAAAAGCAGGGGATTTTTCAGCAGAAAACAGAGGACTTTCTGAAGCAGATGAAGCAGAGAGCAGAAGTTGATGGTCAGAGCTGGTTCTTGTTCTTGATCTTCATCTTCTGCTTGTTCTTCATCAACATTTGGCACCACCTGGACCTGAACCTCCAACCTGAACCGCTATACCTGAACCTACAAGTTTGCAATTCAATCCCAAGAGCCTGACGTGCTGCTCGTGGTCGCGGAGTCGTGCAGAGACCCCTCGTCGCCGGCTGCCTTGCCGTGGTCGTTGCCTTACAGCCTCGCTACCTTGCTGCCTTGCCGCCTCTCCCGTCACCGGGTCCAGTTTCCGGCGAAGCAGCAGCCGGCCTGCCGACCGCAGATTGGAAGAACGGCGCAGCCGCCGCAACCTTTTCGGTGGGAGGGAGAGAAGGGAACAGAGAGACCTCTATTTGGTCCTCTCTTTCAGAATTTTGGCCCATCCAAGCGAACGCAAAGTCAAATCGCGCCGTTTCGCAGGCGATCGTGCGATTAGCGGCAGTTAGCGTTTTTTAAGGCATTGCGTCGCGGGGAGGCCTCCAGGCCGCGATCGCTCACTTTTCGCCCATGATCTAAAACTTTGCATGGAACGCTCCAAACCTATGGCGCCCATGAAGGCTTTGTTTTATGGATTCAGATAGAATTGAGACTTTGTCATCAACGCTCTGAAATTTGACACTTGGATCTTAATAATGCACGAACTACAGTTGTTTCGATAGTGTTTGTGCATTAATGGATAGTGTTTAATAGTATTTGATGTGTGTGTGGTGTGTATTGCTTAAGCACTAAGCATGGCTTGGATGGTTATGTTCCTTTTGGTGGAACCAGCCCAGCCAGGTTCAAGTTCTAAATTTGGCAATAGTGCTCGCACATTTCCTGAATTTATTTCATGTTTTCTGGCACTAATTTTTCAGTGGTACAACGTGTCCGTCAACTACTAGGTGTATGTGACGACTTTGTCAATCTCAAGATCTACCGGTTCACTCTCTTGGATGGGTGTGCGTGTTCATATGGGTAGTGTGCGTGTGTGTGCGCGCGCGTGTTGAGAGCGTTTCTAAAAAAAAGGCCTGTTGGATTCTGAATCACCATTGCCCAGAGACATCTAGGGGTCGAATATCTTGTGAACAAATCAGTTGACATGAAAACTAACCCCATGTCGTATCTTTGTGTTCTCTTCCCTTGTATGAGTGTCCATAAACTAGGGTTCAAAACCTAATGTTAGTCCCTTTGATTGGTTGTGATGTTGTAGTATGTAGATGAAAATCATCATTTTATTCAATCAAAATCGATGGAACAACCGTGGCCGGTTGCTATATATCTTACTAAACAACCGTTCGTCTGTTCTTTGTGTTTCTTTAAGCCATACGACTATAATCGAGTTTCCCCTTTTTGGTGCTCATTTGCTGTTAGTTTTTTGTTGATATTAGACCACTTAATTAATTGGTGCCAAATCTCCATTGGTGTGCCATGTGTCTAGTCAGCAAACATGTTTCTATTCATGCTTTGAGATTTAAAAATTGGTTTATAATAAATTATATGAGTTAAGGCTCTCTAAATTTTGATAGCAAATCAGTAGATACTTGCATAACCGATGAACTACCAAAAACACCATGGTTGATTCATGTTAGCGTAGTTCCATCTAAATATGTATTACAAACATAGCAGCTCCAACTTGCAATCTGTGCTGAGATGAATTGAAGTGCGCGGTTCTTCTTTGGAACTATTGCATTATATGATGATATTGTTTATCATACTTGAGAATGCTAAGGTTGCTTCAAAATGTGTACACGATAGTCTGAAAATGCGAGCTCAGCAGAAACTCGGAGCTCATCAACTCGGCATCATTCAATGCCAATCCAGTGTACTTGTACGATCGGCTGATGATGACAATCTGACCGGTGCCGAGCAGCCGGTAGGAGTTCCCCCTGGGGAGGTCGTACCTCCTCCCTGCCGCCATCTGCATCTCCTCCTCGATCTGCTCCAGCACCCCGACGAACGCCTCAGAGTTGCAGGGCAGCTCAAGGGGCCCTGTGGCTGCGTAACCAAACATCTCCTCGGCTCCTCCAGAAGCACCCGGAACAACGGGTGGTTCACACACTCCGTCCTCACAACGAACCGCTGCCTGCCCACGCCGACGTACACCGAGAAGCAGCCCTCCGCTGGCGTGCTGTTCCTCGCCATCGTACTCCAGCACCGGTCCAGCGCCTTGGTGATCAGCCCGGCCTTCCCCGTCGCCGACCTCTTCTCAGCCATCCCCTTGGTGATCAAAACCTCACAGGCCATGTAGTCGCGAAAGTTTGCAATTAATGTAGAGCAAGCTTGAAATTGGGGGATTGGAGGAGAGAGGTGGGATGACATATATGGACAGATCGACCAAGACGTGGTCTCTTGGTCGAAAGGCCGCGTTTTGAAATGTGAAGCTGGTGAGACCGTGAGAATGGCCCAAAAGGGCTCTCTTTTTCGAGAATAGGCAAAAGGACTTTGCTCATCACTCACTAGAGAACAAAGGGAAATAGATGGAAATTAATCAGACAATTATTGCACAGTAGTAATGCTTATTAGTATGTTAATTAGGGTGCAATTTGGAAGCCTCGAAAGGTTAACCTAAGGAGGTGCTAGCTGCGACTGTGGAAGGAAGCTGGCGTGTGACATCATGCCATCATGGTCGACTTGGAGCTGGAGGAGGGGCCAAGGCGTGGCGTCATGGCAATAATGCATTAGATTTAGCTGCAGGTCTAATCTAATTAGTCCTCTCTGACCTACACTTGCTGCATGACTGGGATTAGTTTTGAGGTGTCTAACTCCCCAACCACAAGGGCTGTTTAGCTTAGAATTAGCAACGGTGTCCAAACGACCAAACCGATGGGGCCTGTGGAGGTTTGTTTGATGGGTTCAGACTTCAGACTTAACACCCTGAAATTTGACATCTGGATCTTAATAATGCACGAACTACACTTGTTTGGATATTGCTTGTGTATTAATGGATAATGTTTAATAGTATTCGATGTGTGTGCGGGGTGTGTCTTGAGCTTATTGCTTGAGCACTACTGAACTCCGAAACGCCGTTGCCTAGAGACATTCAGGGGGCGTATGTCTTGTGGACACATCAGTTGACATGAAAACTGGCCCCATGTTGTATCTTTGTGTTTCTTCCCCTGTAGGAGTGTCCATATATTAGGGTTTGAAACCTAATGTTAGTCCCTTCAATTGCTTGTGATATAGTATCAATCATTATTTATGAAAATCATCATTTTATTTGGTCAGTCGGCAAACAAGGTTCCCCTTACCGAACAACTGTTCATTTGTGATATACAATCACGGCAGGTTGCTATATATCTTACCGAACAACTGCTCATTTGTTCTTTGCATTTCTTTAAGCCATACGACTATAACCGAGTTTCCCCCTTTTGGTCCTTGTCTGCTGTTAGTATTTTGTTGATATTAGATCAGTTTATTAATTGATGCCAAACTCATTGGTGTGCCATGTGTCTAGTCGGCAAACAAGTTTCTATTCATGCTTTGAGACTTAAAAATTGGACATATGAATTGTCAAGTTGAGGCTCTGTGATATTTGCTTTACAGATGAACTGCTGAAAAATAGTATGGTTCATTGATGTTAGCATAGTTCCGTCTAAATCACTTTTTTTCTGAGAAACATAGTAGGAGACGCTCCAGCTTGCAATCAGTGTGAGATGAATTGAAGTGTGTGATTCTATTGTGGAATTATGGCAGTATGCCATACATAGTCATAACAAAACTTACAAATTCCATTGCGTATCTGACTATCTGTATAACACTTTCACCGGCAGTTACTACAACTTAGGATGAGAACACACACTAACATCTAACAGTGCCTTCTCACAAAAGTAGAAAAAAGAGTATAAGAAAGAAAAATATATAATATTGCCTAGTATAACGTGATGTTGTTTACCATACTTGGAATTGCTAAAGTTGCTTCCAAATATGTACTACTCCCTCCGTTCCAAATTACTCGTCGCAGAAATGGATGTATCTAGAACTAAAATACATCTAGATACATCCATACCTGCGACAAATAATTCGAAACGGAGGGAGTACATGATAGTCTGAAAACATGAGCTCAACAGAAACTCAGAGCTCATCAACTTGCCATCATCCTATCCAATACAGATGGATATGCTACGACCGGCCAATGATGGCAGGCCGGCGCAACCGACGTCGCGGCCCTTGTTGAAGGCATCATCTCGGGGTCTGCTTGGTTGACGTGTGGTGCTGCTGCAGGGATGTTGGTGGTGGTGGTGCGACCGGATGGGTCGACGGTGGTATGTGGTCGTCTGTGGTGGTGTTCGTCGGTGTCGCCCCTGTTGCTGTGCATGCTCAAGACCTCCATGGCTGCCGTTGTGGTGCGGCGAGCTTCGTGCTCTTGGCGTTGTCCCGGTTCATCTTTGCTCAATGATGCCGCAAGTTTCCTCCCCAACTTGCTTTCGTTTCCGATTCTTCATGGCGGAGTTCCCCGTCAAGGTTCGTGCTAGTCACTCGTTGATGTGGATGCTCCTCTGTTGCACCGTGGTGCTCGGTACGCACGCCGGTATGGTGCATTAGGCCGCTTGTCAAGTCTTGGTATTGTGACCCCCCGACGACTCCCCTCATCTACTTGTGCCTCTCGTGGTGTTGTTCTTCGGGTTGCTAGCTAGGCGTGCCTTATCTTGGGCGTCTTTTGTTTTGGTTTCTCTTCTTTTACCCTCTCTTGTACAGTTTTCGGCCCGGTTTTCCTCATAAACAGGGTCTAATTGTCTAGGTTTTCGATCCGATTTTTCTTATAAACCGGATCAATCTCTTGGCATTAAGGCCACTTTGAAATATATTCAGGTGGGGAGCCTTTCCCCCCCGGTGACCATTTCAAAAAAAAAGATGACAGGCCGGCCGGTGCTGAGCAGCCGGTAGGAGTTCCCCTTGGCGAGGCCATGCCTCCTCCCCACCGCCATCTGCTTCTCCTCCTCGATCTTCTCCAGCACCTTGGTAAAATGCCTCGGTGTTGCAGGGCAGCTCAAGGGCCCCCGCGTCAGCGTACCCAAACGCCTCCTCGGCCTCCTCAAGCAGTGCCCGGAACAGCGGGTGGTTCAAGCACTCCGTCCGCACCACGAACCGCTGCCTGCCCGCACCGACGTACACCGAGAAACAGCCCTCCGCCGGCTTGTTGTTCCTCGCCGTCGTGCTCCGGCACCGGTCCAGCGTCTTGGTGATCAGCCCGGCCTTCCTTCCTGCCGACCCCTTCTCAGCCATGCCCATGGTGCACAAAACCCCGCAGGCTATAGCTAGTTGCAAATTTGCAAAGAAGATGTAGCAAGCTTGGAATTGGGAGGTGGGGATGAAAGGTATATATATATATATAGGCGGGTCAAGCAGGATGTGGTCTCTCGATCGAAAGGCCGTATTTGAAATCTGAAGCCGGTGAGAGCGACCCAAAGGCTTTCTTTTTCGTGAATACGCAAGACTTTGCTCACCATTATTCCGTTCAAAAAAGAAATGGAATTAGTTGGACAATTATTGCACATATAGAATCAATCCTTGCACCTTAGTCGTTGAATCTTTGGAAGGATGCAGCCTGTTGCTTTAGCAGCATTTGCATTATAATACGCTTTCATGATACACGCGTACAGTGGTAATCATGCTTAATGATATGTTAATCAGAGATTCAGAGTACGATTTGGCTGCCTTGGAAGGTTAACCTAGGGGAGGAGCTAGCTGCGACTGTGGATTGTGGAAGCGTGTGTGACATCATTCCATCATGGTCGACTTGGAGGTGAGGTAGGAGTTGGAGGAGGGAGGGGGCCAATGGGGTGGCGTCATGGCAAATAATGCATTAGATTTAACCGCAGATTTGTTAATCCTCTATGACCTCTGCTTGCTACTCCCTCAGTCCGGAAAAGCTTGTCTCAAGTTTGTTCCTCAAATGGATGAATCTAGCACCAAGTTAGTGTTAGATACATTCATTTGAGGGACAAGTTTTTTTAGACCAAGGGAGTACATGATTGGGGTTAGTTTTGAGGTGTCAAACTCCCCAGCCACAAGCGGAGTTGTTTAGGTTAGCAGTAGCAACGGCGCATGCAACGCTCCAAACCGACAGTGCCCAGGGAGGCTTTGTTTGATGGGTTCAGACTTGAGACTTTACGTCATCAGCACTCTGAAATTTGACACCTACTAGTACTTGTTTGGATAGTGTTTGGATAGATTTAATTAGGAGGACTTTAGGAGTACTATATAGGTGAGTGTGTGCTGTGTCTTGAGCTTATTGCTTGAGCCTGCTGATCTTTGAGTTGCCATTGCCCAGAGACATTCAGGGAGCGAATGTCTTGTGGACACATCAGATTACATGAAATCTGACCCCATGTCGTATCTTTGTGTTCTCTTCCCTTGTAAGAATCTGCATAAATTAGATTTGAAGCTTGATGTTAGTCCCTTTGGTTGCTTGTGATGTATCAGTAATTATTCCTTTTATTCAATCAATCCATGGAACAACCATGGCCGGCTGTTGTATATCTGCTCGGTTACAATATCTAATAAACAACTGTTCATTTGTTCTTTGCATTTCTTTAAGCCATACGAATATAACCGAGTTTCCCTTTTTGGTCATCGTCTGTTAATTTTTGTTGATATTAGATCACTTAATATGCCAAACCTTCATCGGTGTGCCATACTGCCATGTGTTTAGTCAGCAAACATGTTTCTATTCCTGCCTTCAGATATAAAACTTCTAAGGGGTTTCCTCTAGTTCGCAGAGTGGCCACGAAAGGCAGTCACTGCCATGTCAACTGGCTTAAGAGCAACTCTTGTAGAGTCTTCATATGTGCCTGGTTGCCATAATAACCAGCCCGTTTGACGATTTTGGGTGAAAATGCTGCTATAGCATAGTCGTCATCCCATCCTGGATTGTCATAACGTATGGAGGTTGCTCCAGATCAAACCCACAAGCCTCCATATTTGGAGGTTGTCGGTGTTGTTCTGAGATCAAAAACTCCCGAGGGGTTTCCTCTGGTTGGCAGAGCGGCCATGCAAGGCAGCGGCTGCCATGTCAATGGGTTTAAGCCACTGTTCAAGATATCGGCCGATATTCCGATAAACCGTTCGATTTTATCGCTTACCGGTGACTGGCTGATAAGCTTAATTGGTCGATATGGTGATAAATCGACTGATATGCCGATAAACTGGCCGAATTACCCCTTACCTTGGGTCGACTGATAAGTTCCCGATAAGCGATATGCACAACATTGGTTTAAGGTGTTGAGGCCACTCCGCTTGGGAGGCTTGGCGGTTTGGGTATCTCGGACCCCGGCAAAGCGACGACTAGCCTCAGGGTTTGTTGGTTGTGGAGGATACGCACGGACCCCTCGGTCCATGGAGGGGTCTAGAACTCCAATTCTCCTATGGTCAGCACGAGGTGTTCACCGCATCCACCAAGATGGTGGTTGGTGACAGAGCATATCCCTTATTCTGGATGGATCGTTGGTTGGACGGTCGCAACATTTCTAAATTTTTGCCTGAGCTCCTTCTTATCGTCTCGCCGCACACTTAAACGACGGACCATCAGAAAGGCCTTGACTGCCCGTTGTTGGATCTCGGACATCGTGGCCCTGAGCCCTCTAGCCCTCTGACAGTACATCCAAGTCTGGCAGATGGTGCGCATGGTGTTGCTTTCCACCTCACCAAACATCCTCCGGTGGCATTGGACACCGAACGGTCAATACACATCCAAGAGCTGCTGCGATGCCCTCTTTCAGGGAGTGGTCTGCTCGAGCTCCTAGAAGTTGAATTGAAAGTCTTGTCCCCTTCCTCCGAGGTAAAGTTCTTCATGTGGCTTGCCTGCCAAGAACGATGTTGAACCATCGAGGGACTAGCGAGACGCGACGTACAACATGCACCTAGCTATGTGCGACTGGTCTGGGGAGACGAGCACACACCTTCTCTCTACGGGGGATGATTTCATGGACTAGTGGCAACAAGTGAGTCACTCCATCTAGAACCCTACTATGAAGGGCATGCCCTCGATCATCATGTTGGTGGCATGGTGCATCTAGAAGCAAATATGGTTATCTTGGACAACACTCTACTCTTCTTAGACTATCTCCTTGACACTACCAAGACGGAAACTAGACAATGGCCAACGGCTACAAAAGGGGCAGTGCCTACCGCTTAGTGGGGTCGTGTTGTAATTCTGGATGTCACCCATCCTTGGCTTGTACAAATTCTTCTTTTTATCAATGCGTCGAGACACAATTCTTTTTGCGTTTTCTCGATAAAAATTCACCATATGAGTTGAGCCACAATGTAATCCTGTGAGTAAATGGATTTGAAACAAATTTGGATAGAAAATCACTAGATGCTCACGTAACGGGTCAAGTACAGAAAAACACTATGGTTGATTAATGTTAGCATAGTTTCATCTAAGTGATCATTTTTTTCCTAAAACACGGTACAAACACGGAGACTCCAACTTGCAATCTGTGTGAGATGAATTGAAGTGTGTGATTCTATTGGAATTATGATATTACGCCATATATAGTCATCACAAAACTTACAAATTCTATAGTGTATCTGTATACCACTTTCACATACAATGACTACAACCTAGGAGGAGAACACACATTAACATCTAACATTGCCTTCTCACAGAAATTGAAAAAAGAATAAAGAGGAGGAAAAATATCTAACATTGCCCGGTCTATGGTGATGTTGTTTACCATACTTGGGAACTAAGGCTGCTTTCAACTGTGTACATGATAATATGAGAATGCGAGCTCAACATAAACTCAGAGCTCATCAACTCAGCATCATCCAATCCAAAGACAAGTGTTACGACCGGCCGACAATCATAGGCCAGCCAGTGCCAAGCGACCGATAGGAGTTTCCCCTGGGGAGGCCGTGCCTCCTCCCCGCCGCCATCTGCTTCTCCTCCTCGATCTTCTCTAGCACCTTGGCGAACGCCTCGGTGTTGCAGGGCAACTCAAGGGGCCCTGCGTCTGCGTACCCAAACGCCTCCTCGGCCTCCTCCAGCAGCGCCTGGAACAACGGGTGGTTCAGGCACTCCATCCGCACCACATACCGTTGTCTATCTACGCCGATGTACACCGAGAAGCAGCCCTCTGCTGGCTTGCTCCTCATCATCGTGCTCCGGCACCGGTCCAGCGTCTTGGTGATCAACCCGGCCTTCCTAGCTGCCGACCCCTTCTCAGCCATGCCCATGGTGCACAAAACCTCGCAGGCAATAGCTAGTTGCAAATTTTCAAAGAATGTGTGGTAGGCTTGGAATTGGGAGGGGGAGAGGAAAGGGGTGGAACGGTTTATATAGGGGTGTCGACCAAGACGTGGTTTGTCGATGGAAAGGCCGTATTTGAAACCCGAAGCCGGTGAGAGCGACCGGAACCCTTTGTTTTTCGCGAATACGCAGAAGACTTTGCTCACCATTCCATTGTAAAAAGAAATGGAAATTACTTGGACAATTATTGCGCATATAGAACCAATCCTTGCGCATTACTGGTTGAATCTTTGGAGGGATGCACCCTGTTGCTTGAGCAGCATCTGCATTATAATACGCTTGCAGTCATAGATTCAGAGTAGGATTTGGCAGCCTCGGAAGGTTAACCTAGGGGAGGAGCTAGCTAGCCGCGACTGTGGATTGTGGAAGCGTGCGTGACATCACTGCCTCATTGGTCGACTTGGAGGGGGTAGGAACTGGAGGAGGGGCCAGCGAACGGCGTGTCGTCATGGCAAATAATGCATTAGATTTAGCCGCGGATTAGTTAAACCCTCTACCTCTGCTTGCTGCATGATTGGGGGTTAGTTTTGAGGTGTCAGACTCCCCAACACAAGCGGCGTTGTTTAGGTCAGCATTAGCAACGGCCCATGCAACACTCCAAACCGACGGCGCCCGTGGAGGCTTCGTTTGATGGGGTCTCCGTGCTTGCAATTGGGCACCTCGCCTGTGTCGTCATTAGCAGTTTGGGGATTTGACACCTGGGTCTAATAATGCACCAAGTATATACTTGTTGGTGGGTAGTGTTTTGTGTATTAGTAGATAGTGTTTTGTGTAGATTTGATTAAGGGTGCAAGACGTGTGTGTGGTGTCTCGAACTAACTGATTTGCTTGAGGCCTGTTGGGTTCTGAATTGTCTTTGCCAATGAAGAGATATTTAGCGAGCGACATGAAACTGACTGACCCCATGTTGTATCTCTGTGCTCTCTTCCTAGTGTCCATCTGAAAAAATCTACTCCCTGTTCTCCAGGGAGTAGTTAGATCATGCTGAAATAATAAAATGTTGTATGCAAGGAAAAGCTGGCCCTTGCTTGCAGAAGAAAAACATTTAGCTTGCAGCGTGCTTGACAAAATCCTACTAGCTGCTGTGTTGCTAGGATCCACCAGAAGCGGCAAGGCAGCGATTTTGATCAGCTCTAGTCTAGCATGTGTGCACCTATCTCTTCGTGCCATGTGCAAATTGGGCAACTGAACTGATCCTTCAGACATTGCGTTCTAGTGCTATTATGTTAAAAGAAATCGATAATCCCTGAGAAGAGAAAAGAAATCTGGCAGGCTAATAATGATCATGACTACGAATTCGATCATACCACGTGCATACATTCATCAGGTCAATGAACATCAGACCAATCGCGGCAACACCTAGCATGCATGACAAGCAGTCAATCAATGAAGAAAAAATTCTAACAATTAATTTTGGCCAAAGATACTCTTCAACAGGTATCCATCGTGCTCTAGTGATGGTCAGAATGTGTCGGAATGTGCCCCACATCGGTGCAGGTATTAGCACGCTCGATGTCTTCGATGGCAGAGCTAGCATCTCAACAAATGCCCAATGTGTGCAGTTCATCTTGATCTGAGGTATTGGAGCAAGATTTCTTCTCTGGCAAGTTCATGGCGGCAACACAAGAGGCTTCATCTTTCGTGGTGCTCCTCGAGTTCTGGGTGAAAACCCTAGGTCCAACATTCACTAGTTGTACCCGCAGTAGTCGTTTATGCTCTCTTGTTGAATAGATTGTCTCGAGTTTGCTTGGACTTCCTCTCCCGAGGTGAAAACCCATGATTCAGCCTATGTGGCTGGATCCGGCAACAATGGTGTTCATGCATTATTTCCTTTCTGAAGGTGATGCTATTGGGGAACCATCTCGCAGTACGGAAGCTTGTCAACTGCGGTGGTAGTTGTTGATCGGTTACTGTAGTGGGTTGTTTGTCTTGCGTTGATCCTTTCCTTTTCTCTCTTTTTCTTTGTTTTTTAGCACAGTACAATAGAAGTCGACATACGCGAGCATATACACTAACCACTATGAACACAAGCACCTACATCCTATCCTTATGAGTACCTTCGAGATACTGGGCCCGCATAGCATCTTGAGATTTTACGAAGTCACCACAGGTGCCTGACAGTTGACGGGAACGTCTCCTCCCACTGAACAAACGTCGCCGGAAGACTGAAATAAATCCAGGAATAACGCGAGCACCAAAGTAAGTCTAAGCCTTCAACTCTGATGGGTTGGGGATACCATTTTCCTACTAACCATCCAATCACAGTTTGCTCTTCTTTTCTTTGTTGATTGTGTGTATTCTAGTCATGCAGAGCCTGGGCATGTACTCATTGTGCTTGTATTCTCTTGATGTGATATTATGTGTTGATAAAAGGCTCCTTTGTCGAAAAATACAACTATAAGCGAGTTTTGCCTTTGGTGTGACATGTGTCTACTCTACAAACATGTTTCTATTCATCCTTCGAGATCTGAAAATTAGCCATGTGAGTTGAGGCCATTTAATCCTGTGTGTGTAAACGAGTGGAGAACGTCGTACCTCGTTGGAGGCGACAGTTGCGTGTTAATATAGGCAGGGGTATCTCCCTGATAAGCATACAAAGTTGTTGGGATTACATTTTGGGAAACAAGGAGGATCTAGAGAGATAGAGAGATAAGAGGTTACAACAATATGCGGCTCTATCTATCTAGCCCGACCTGGTTCGGCAGGTGCGCCCTATGGGCCTATCATAATATGTTTAACACCCTTTCATAATCACAACTTAGACAAGTTGAGAATACGCTTAAATTCTTCAAAACTTCTTGTAGGCAAGGCCTTGGTAAACCCATCAGCAACTTGATCTTGGGAATGAATAAACCGAACATCCAATTTCTTGGCAGCAACTCTTTCTCTGACAAAGTGAAAGTCTATTTCGATATGTTTAGTTCGTGCATGAAAAACTGAATTAGCAGAAAGGTATGTAGCACCAAGGTTATCACACCATAAGCATGGAGCTTGTTTACAGCGTATGCCAAGCTCCTTGAGCAGAGATTGAACCCAGATAATTTCAGCAGTAGCATTTGCTAGTGCCTTGTATTTTGCTTCTGTACTGGACCTAGATACAGTAGCTTGCTTTTTAGCACACCAAGAAATCAGATTTGGACCGAAGAACACTGCAAAGCCACCAGTTGATCGTCTGTCATCTAGACAGCCTGCCCAATCAGAATCAAAGAATGCACTGACAAGTGTTGATGGTGACTTGCTGAAAGTTAGTCCAATACTCAAAGTATTTTTAACTTATCTAAGTATGCGTTTTGCAGCTGTCAAGTGTACTGTAGTGGGTGCATGAAGGAACTGACATACTTTGCTCACAGCAAAGGAAATATCAGACCTAGTCAAGGTTAAATATTGTAATGCACTAACCATACTTCTATACCTGGTGCTATCCTCTTGGTTCAAGAGTTCTCCCTCTGACAAGGACAATTTTTCTGAGTTGGACAAAGGTGTTGATGCTGGCTTGCAACCCTTCAACCCTGCTTTGGCTACAAGATCAGTTGCATATTTTTCTTGGGTAAGATAGAGATCATCTCCTGCTCTCTTTACTTCAATGCCAAGAAAATAATGCAGGTCTCCCAGATCCTTGAGAAGAAATTCAGAATTTAAATCTTTTAATAATCCTGTAACAGCCTCATCTGATGAATTTGTGAGTATGATATCATCAACATATATAAGTACAAATATGGAGGTATTTGACTTATTATAAATAAATAATGAGGTGTCAGACTTGGAAGGAGCAAAACCAAGTGCCTGAAGTTTTGAGCTCAACCTGGAATACCATGCTCTAGGGGCTTGTTTTAATCCATACAAGGCCTTATCAAGCTTGCAAATGTGAAGGGTTTACTCTTGTCCTCAAACCCAGGAGGTTGTTTCATGAACACTTCCTCTTCCAGAACACCATGAAGAAACGCGTTCTGTATATCTAGCTGGCGGAGACTCCATCCCCTAGACATGGCAATAGACAAAACAAGGCGAATAGTAGCAGCCTTTACAACAGGACTAAATGTATCCTCATAGTCTAAGCCATACCTTTGCTTAAATCCTTTTGCAACTAGTCTAGCTTTGTAGCGATCAATGGTTCCATCAGACTTCTTACTCTGAAAACCCATTTACAATCGATCATATTTTTACCTTTGCCTTGATGTGCAGAGACTAAATGCCAGGTTTTATTTTTGTAAAGCGCCATGCACTCTTCTTCCATGGCCTTTTTCCACCGTGGATCATTCAAAGCTTCTGCAACAGTGCGTGGAACAGTGTCTGCACCATGTGTATTACAAGCATAGCCAAATTTTGCTATATGTTTTTGTAGTTTTTGGGTTGAATTACTCCCCTTTGAAGTCTGGTCCGTGATGGCGATGAAGCGGGCACAGAAGATCCTGCCCCTGGAACAGCTCCAGATCCCGAAGAAGACCTGCTGGGGGCCTCAGGCGCGGGCGACGAGGCGGGATCTTCTGCGGCCAGAGAGCGTGACGTACTGGAGGACGGCGGCACAGAAGATCTCGCGGCTGCGCCGGCCGCAGCGTCCGGCTCATGATGGGGCGATGATGAGTGGGCCCCCGCAGATGCGGTGCGGGACTCCACACCCGGATCCTGCCGAGGCGCGCGCCGCGTGTAGTGACGCGGTCCGGTGCCGAACCGACCGGGCGCGTGGTCCACCCGCGCAGGAGCGCCGTGATTGGCTGGGGCGCTGCTGGCTTGGCGTGGCGCGGAGCCGCTGCCGTCGTGGCATGGCGTGGGGCTCGGTGCAGATTCGTCTGTCCCGTCACGCGCGGAGCCCGCGGCTGATGCACCCTGGTCCCGAGGCGGATCCGCCTCGATGGCGCTGCTGCTGCATCCAGGAGGCATAAAATGACAGATTTGGTTGATTTCTTCATCATTTTCTGCACCAATTTTTTCTGCTTCATCAGAAAACTCATCACCACCATTAGTAGGAGAATTAGTCAGTAATTGGTCATTAGTAGTAAAAGCATCCCCATTATCAAAACCGGTGAGGTGAGATGGGAGAAGAAGGATTTCCTTTTGAAGGAGAGCGCCGGCGTTTGGGTGGAGGTGTGCAAAAGGGAAAACAGTCTCGTCAAACACGACATCACGGGAGATGTAGACACGACCCGTGGATACATCATGGCATTTTACACCTTTATGTTGTGGACTGTAGCCAATGAAGACACACTGTTTTGACCGGAATAGGAGCTTGCGATTGTTGTAGGGACGAAGATTTGGCCAGCACGCACAGCTAAACACTCGGAGTGATTTGTAATCGGGCTTGGTGTGAAGGAGGCGTTCTACCGGAGTTTCATTATTGATAACTCTACTGGGTAGAATATTATAAGATGAACTGCGGTGAGAAAGGCTTCATTCCAGAATTTTAATGGCATAGAGGCAGCTGCAAGAAGAGCTAGACCTACTTCGACGATATGCCTATGCTTACGCTCGGCGGATCCGTTATGTTGGTGAGCATGGGGACATGATATGTGGTGAGATATGCCAATCTGTTGGAAGAAGGAATTGAGGTTTCTGTATTCCCCTCCCCAATCAGATTGTATAGCTAGAATTTTGCAGTTGAACTTTCCTTCTACAAGTTCTTGGAAGTTGTGAAAAACTTGAAACACATCAGATATCTTTTTGAGGAGATAGATCCACGTGTACTTACTGAAATTATCAATGAAACTCACGTAATAAGTGTGGCGACCAACTGAAGTAGGTGCAGGACCCCAAACATCAGAAAAATGAGTTCAAGAGGCTTGGTAGAAACACTTGTAGATATAGGATAAGCTAACTGGTGACTTTTAGCACGTTGGCATGAGTCACAAATAGTTTCACAACTACGCTCACCAACAAACGGGAGCTTATTCTTTCTAAGCAATTTCTCAATCAAAGGAAACGATGCATGCCCTAATCTATCGTGCCATCGTGTTGAAGACACTTTGGTGACACCATAGGCTTGTTTATTCAACCTCCTAAGCTCCGGAATCAACGGGTAGAGCCCTCGAACGCATCTACCTCGATAGAGGATTTTCCTCGTGACCTGATCCTTGATCAAAAAAAAAAACGGATGAATTCAAGGAATACATGATTATCGATGGCAATGCGATGAACGGAAAGGAGATTTTTGATGCACTAGGGACATGCAAAAATTTCTGAGACGAATATTTTTGTGGGGAGTTTTTATTACTGAATGACCAATATGACTAATGCTCATACCTTCTCCATTGGCGGTATGAACTTGGTCTTGCCCGCGATATTTCTCGTGCATGGTCACCTTCTCCAACTCCCCTGTGATGTCATCTGTCGTGCCGCTGTCCACGTACTAGTTCGTGTCGACGCCGTAGGAGCCGTCTGCTGCCCCCGCAACCTTCTCATCTTGGGAAGATTCTTCATCTTCCTCGTAGCGGTACCAGCAGTCCCGCGCGGTGTGGCCTGGCTTGCCACAGATTTGGCAGCGCGGGACGTCAGGAGCAGCGCGTGGGCAGCCTCCGCGGCAACCCTTGTTGCTGTTGTTGTAGGGCCGACCGCCGCCCCCGTTGCCACTGCATGGAGGAGGGTTGCCGTCGCCGCCTGAAGACTTGCCCTTGGTGCGCTGCGGCCCAAGGTAGCGGGATGAGCTGCCGCCGCCGCGTCCGCCGCCACTGCGGCCGCGAGAGGCCACGTTGGCAGAGGATTTGAAGCCTCCACCGGATCCCGCCGTGCTGTAGAGGGCGAGACGTTGACCGAAGCTACTCATCTGGGCGTAGAGGTCGTCGATGTTGATGGGCTCGGTGCGGGCGTCGTTGGCGGAGACAAGAGGTTGGTACTCCATGTCGAGGCTGGAGGTGATGTAGGAGATGAGCTCATCATCATCGATGGGCTTGCCAGCAGCTACGAGCTCATCTGCAAGGGACCTCATGTGGGCAAAGTAGGCAGCCACCGACTGCGTCCCCTTCTGCGCCGTGGAGAGCGCGACCTTGATGTTGTTGACGCGCGCCCTGGACTGCGACGAGAACATGTGGGCAAGGGCTGCCCAGAGCTCGTGCGGCGTGGCTATGGATGTGACCTGCACGAGGACTTCCTTGGTGAGGTTATTGAGCAAGTATCCAAGTACCTGTTGCCCTTCTCTGAACCAGATCGGATAGAGAGGGTTGGGTGTTTTCTCCTCCTTCCCGTCCTTGTCCTTCGTGATGATGAACTGGGCGGGCTCCGGCATCGTCCCATCGACGTAGCCGAAGTAACCAGCACCTCTCAGCTGCGGCGTCACCTGCGCACGCCACAGAACGTAGTTGGTGCGGGTGGGCTTCTCGGCGACCTGCCCCATGGAGGCGGTTTGGACGGAGCTTGAGGAGGACGACATGGCTGGTGATAGGTTTTGCTAGATGTGGTGGATAGAGGAGGCTCGAATACCATGTAAACGAGCGGAGAACGTCGTACCTCGTTGGAGGCGACGGTTGCGTGTTAATATAGGCAGGGGCATCTCCCTGATAACCGTACAAAGTTGTTGGGATTACATCTTGAGAAACAAGGAGGATCTAGAGAGATAGAGAGATAAGAGGTTACAACAATATCCGGCTCTATCTATCTAGCCCGACCTGGTTCGGCCGGTGCGCCCTATGGGCCTATCATAATATTTTAACAGTGTGTAAATGGATTTGATTGGATATCAAATCAGTAGATACTTGTGTAGCAGATCAACTTCAGAAAAACAATTTGGCTGATCAACGTTAGCATAGTTTCATCTAAATCACTTTTCTCTGAATAAACACAGTACAGACGCAACGCTCCAACTTGCAATCAGTGTGAGAGGAATAGAAGGGCGCTATTCTACTTTGGAATTATGGTATTACGCCATATATAGTCGGCAGAAAACTTACAAATTCTATTGTGTATCTGTACAACACTTCCGCAGACAGTTACTACAACTTAATAGGAGAACACACATTAACATCTAACAGTGCCTTCTCACAAAAACAGAAAATAGAATAAGAAAGAAAACCATCGATCTAGCATTTCCAAGTATATGGTGATGTTGTTTACAGTACCATACTTGGGAGCTAAGATTGCTTCCAACTGTGTACTCCCTCCGTTCCTAAATAATTGTCTTTCTAAAGATTTCAACGAGTGACTACATACGGAGCAAAATGAGTGAATCTACATTTTAAAACATGTCTACATACATTCGTATGTTGTAGTCCATTTGAGATGGCTAGAAAGACAAATACTCCCTCCGTCCGGAAAAACTTGTCATCAAAATGGACAAAAAAGAGTGTATCTAGAACTAAAATACATCTAGATACATCCCTTTTTATTCATTTTGATGACAAGTATTTCCGGACGGAGGGAGTATTTGGGAACGGAAGGAGTACATGATAGTATGATATGAGGATACAAGCTCAACAGAAACTCAGAGCTCATCAACTCGGCATCATCCAATCCAGACACAAATGTTACGACCGGCCCACAATCATAGGCCAGCCAGTGCCAAGCAACCGATAGGAGTTCCCCTTAGGGAGGCCGTGCCTCCTCGGCGCCGCCATATGCTTCTCCTTCTCGATCTTCTCCAGCACCTTGGTGAATGCCACGGTGTTGCAGGGCAGCTCGAGGGGCCCTGCGTCTGCATACCCAAATGCCTCCTCGGCCTCCTCCAGGAACGCCTGGAACAACGGGTGGTTCAGGCACTCCGTCCGCACCACGTACCGTTGTCTGTCTGCGCCGACGTACACCGAGAAGCAGCCCTCCGCTGGCTTGTTCCTCGCCGTCGTGCTCCGGCACCGGTCCAGCGTCTTGGTGATCAGCCCGGCCTTCTTCCCCGCCGACCCCTTCTCAGCCATGCCCATGGTGCACAAAACCCCTTCTCAGCTATAGCTAGTTGCAAATTTGCAGAGAATGTGTAGCAAGCTTGGAATTGGGAGGTTGGGAGGAAAGGGGTGGAATGGTTTATATAGGGGGGAGGGGTCGACCAAGGCGTGGTCTGTCGATCAAAAGGCCGTATTTGAAATCCGAAGCCGGTGAGAGCGACCTCGAGGCTCTGTTTTCGCGAATATGCAGAAGACTTTGCTCACCATTCCATTAAAAAAGGAAATGGAAACAGATGGAGATTAGTTGGACAATTATTGCGCATATAGAATCAATCCTTGCGCCTTACTCGTTGAATCTTTGAAAAGTGGTAAGGGTGCTTAATACTACGTTAGTTGTAGATCCAGAGTGCGATTTGGCTGCCTCGGAAGGTTAAACTAGGGGAGGAGCTAGCTGCGACTGTGGATTGTGGAAGCGTGTGTGACATCATTCCCTCATGGTCGACTTGGAGGGGGTAGGAGCTGGAGGAGGGGCCAATGGCATGGCGTGGCGTCATGGCTAATAATGCATTAGATTTAGCCGCGGATTAGTTGATCCCTCTCTGACTGACTGACCGCCTCTTGCTGCATGATTGGGGTTAGTTTTTTAGGTGTCAAACTCCCCAACCACAAGCGGGGCGTTGTTTAGGTCAGCATTACTACATTAGCAACGGCGCATGCAACGCTCCAAACCGAGGCTTTGTTTGATGGGGTCTCCGCCCGAGCTTGCAATTGGGCGGCCGCCTCCGTCATCGGCGGTTTGGGGATTTGACACCTGGGTCTAATAATGCACCAAGTATATATACACTTGTGCTAGTAGATAGTGTTTGTGTATTAGTGGATAGGGTTTGCGTAGATTTGATTAAGGGTGCAAGACGTGTGCGTGGTGTCTCGAGCTGATTTGCTTGAGCCATGGCCCTGCTGGACTCTGAATTGTCTTAGCCAAGTGCCAACGAAGGGATATTCAGGGGAACGAATGTCGACATGCATGAACCTGATCGACTGACCCCATGCCATGTCGTATCTTCGTGCTGTCTTCCTTTGTAGGTGTATCCAGAGATTCAGTCTCCGTCTGAAAAATATCTAGTTTGGATCATGCTAACAGCATACACGCGAAGCTGGCCTTTGTTTGCAGAAGAAAGTCATTGAGCTTGCAGCGTGCTTGACAAAATCCTACTATCTGCTGTGTTGCTAGGATCCGACAGAAGCGACAAGGCGGCGATTCTGATCAGCTCCATCTCCAGCAATCGGTTACAGACATGTGGGCAGCGATGCTACACACACGGAGTTTTAAGCGACAAGGGGGATACGTGGGCCCCACCCACCTGAAATCAGGGGGGAGATGAAAAGTATTAAAGGGAAGGCCCGTAATAAGCCCGTAATGGGTCCGTGCATTTAGCATTTTTGGACATGTGGGTACCTATTCCTTGCTGCCATATGCAAATTGGGCAACTGGTCCTTCAGACCTTCCGTTGTTCATGTACGAACAGATGAGGCTGGTCACAGTGGGGTGGAACTTAGGAGTAACATCACACATTTCAATACAACTTCATCTTATGTGGCGACGATTTAATGAAGAGAGGTGCTTGCAGTAATTAGCTAAGTTACGGAACATCACACACCAGAAACAATGAGTCTATAACCTAATAAATACATCATTGTATGACACTACATGTAGATGTTCCTACCCACTATGGAGGTAATAATATAATCTGAGGAAGTGTGTAAATTCTTAATTTTATGTTTCGCTCACATATGACCAAAGCCTGAAGCAAGCCTCTACTTGAGCATTATATGCCCAGCTGGCTCGAGTGCGGCGATAGAGCACACGGGCTCGCCTGGTCCTGGTAGCGCGAGCCAACAAGTCGTTGACGCGTGTGGATGGGCAGTGAATGCAATCGTACAGCGTACGTATGGATGTCCGATTGCACAGGAGTATACGGAGACGTGCGGCATAGCTTCCGGCAACGCGGATGGTAGTTTGTGTCTGTTCCGTTGGTACGTAATCCTAACGAAAACGGTACGCATGCAGTCACATATAACGACCTTAGGACCTACATTTGGCGCCATTTATCACCTGAACGCCGCGCCCCACTCCTCCCACCCACCCCCCGGCCCCAACGCTCACCTTAACTCGGCGATGCCTGGGAAAAAAACTTTGGCCGCCACACGAGCTCACGAGATCATGGCTATGGTGATGGCGGAGGATAATGGCTTCGAGTTCTTGTCAGATCCCGTCGACAGGCACCGTCCAGACCATGCCTTTAATAGTTCAAGTCGTCTCCGGTGAAGGTTAGTGGACCGGCCTACTAGTGCGCTCGTCTTTGTTTCCCCTAGGTTTCCCCTCGTGGATCTGCCCGGCGGCGGCGGCGGCCTCCCCCGAAACGAACCCACCGGAACTCTGATCTCCGCCGCGTCCAAGTCCAATATGGGCAACGTTGGCGACGCAGCAGTCACAGCAGCAGCCGATCTGAATAGCACTTGTGAGGGGGCCGCCCTCTCAGCACCATTATCAGAGAATTCGACAGGCAAAGATGATCCTCAAGCACCCGACTGGACAAAAAGGTATACTCCATCGGATAGTGTGTCCCTAATCTCTCTTTTCCCTCCGATTTGATTGCGTTATGTAAAAAGAACAATTTGCAACTTGACTGTTCTGGTTATCAGCCATAACGCACTCGTCAGGCATTAGGATCAGAATAAAAGCATCCCAGTTTCTCATGTTGGAAAAATGGTATCCTGATGCTGCCTAACACGCGCATGTTCATAGAATGAACCCCCCCTTACTCGCGTCAACCTTGCAGACGAACAAAATGGGTGGACTTCTGGCGCGCATCTGCTGAACAAAGCATTTCGTAACGTATTCTCCTCCGCGATAAGGGCTCACGTATCCATGTGCTTACTAAAACCCGTACATGACTTGCATCGCCTGCTGTACTTGCAATTTCGCATTCCAATACGGCAAAAAACAGTCGACCTCTTTCGAGTTCTTTGGACCGCAACTTCAGGTTCAAAAAAGCCCACATAAAGGATCGCCCTCCTGAAAGACAAAGTTCAAGACGCCATGCACAGTCTCCGCAAAAAAAGATCTCCATCTTGGTGCAGAAGTGATCACGCTTGGACCTCCGGCCAATACGTATGTCATTATTAAGATCCAGCAGAAGTGAGCACGGATCTAACACCAACGAGTCCATGTTCGTGATTTGACAGGTCGGTTAAAGCTCCTCCCATGAGCTTGTGCAGAAAACATGGGCATTTTTCCTCCGGGTGTTGCTACAGTCCTTTCATTTGACCACCTATTTCTCCTCCCATTACTAAAAATCTCGTTTAGCTGGAAAAGGTTAAGCTTCAAATGAAATCACCCCACCATCCTACCATTGATGAAGACATTGCCATTGTCCTGCAACTTGACAAACGGGTTGATGTCACCAAAAATGAAGCACCGAGTGGACAGCGTGCACATCACCAATTTCAACAAACTCTTCCGAAGAAAAATCCAGCATGTCATATTTCGATGTGCGCCCACAAACATCCCTTGGTCCACCAGTCACTTCCTTTCCACTAGTTTCAGCAATGCTATGAGACTATTCGATGTGTAGCAAGGGCTGGACAACCCGACTACCCCATGGCCCGGTGCAAATAAGAATCCCTCCACGTGTCCCAACAGTCGGCATGAAGCAGGAAGACGCCGGCAAATTTGACAAATTTGACCTATAGACGAAATCAAATCACAAAATAAACTGTCCGTGAAACTATTTCACGCGGCTGACCCGTGGCGCCTAGCTCAAAGGCGGCACTAGTACTAGTAGTTAACGCCGAAGGGAGCTAAGCGATGCACTAGTGCAACACCCAGAGCTAGGCGCTACATCAGATAGTGTGGCGCTTAGCCTCCAGCATTACATCGACTTAGTAATTTTCTAAACACACGGATGCGACGTTGGCCGTGTAGCGCCTATCTCTGAGGCGTTGCACAGTGTAGTGTGGCGCCTTCGTGTCGGGCGTCACACAAAAAGGTCAGCCGCGTGAAATAGTTTTACGGATAGTTCATTCTATGATTTGATTTCGTCTATAGGTCAAATTTGTCAAATTTACCGAAAACACCATGTGAGCACCAGGGCAATCTCATAGTTACCTTAGCAAAAAAAAAAATTGTTTCAAAAAAAAACACCGGTAGCTGTTAAAAAAAAGGGGATCGAAGAGAACAAAACACAGAAATGAAAAATCCACACTAATAAGCTAGTACATCGCGAGAGCAACTAGTTAACGAGCGCTCCTTCGGGAGCCTCGAAACGATCAGCGCCACTTGGCGTGCTCAGCCATTCGCCACGTGTCACGCTTTGGGCGCTTCCTCCGGGTTTTGTTTTTTTATTTTTTCGCACGCGTTTTTGGCTTTTTTCCTGTTTTTTTGACGTTTTGGTTTTCCACCGGTCTTCCTTAGCTTTTCGACCAAAAAATATTTTATAATTTTTTTTGCGCAACAAACGTGTTTTTCTTTCTTTCGTGAGAGTCACGGTTTTGCTTCTGCGAGAGGCACAGTTTTGCTTTCGCGAGAGTCACGGCCGTGACTCTTGAAAATAAAAAAACATGTTTTTTTTTCCTTTTGCGAGAGGCACGGTTGTGCTTTTGCGAGAGTCATGGTTTTGCTTCCGTAAGAGGCACGGTTTTGCTTTCGCGAGAGTCACGGCCACACCTCTCGAAAACGAAAAAAATGTGTTTTTTATTATTTTTTCCTTTTGCGAAAGGCACGGTTGTGCTTTCGCGAGAATCACGGCCATGCCTCTCGGAAACGAAAAAAAACGCATTTTCTGTTTTTATTTTCTTTCACGAGAGTCACGATTTTGCTTCTGTGAGATGCACGGTTGTGCTTTCCTGAGAGTCACGGCCGTGCCTCTTGGGAACGAAAAAAACGCGTTTTCTAATTTTATTTTCTTCACGAGAGTCACGGTTTTGCTTTCGCGAGAGTCGCGATCGTGCCTCTCGAAAACAAAAAAATGTATTTTTTTTTCCTTTTGCGAGAGTCGTGGTTTTGCTTCCGCGAGAGGCACGGTTGTGCTTTCGCTTGAGTCACGGCCATGCCTCTCGGAAAAGAAAAAAATGCATTTTCTATTTTTTTCTTTCGCGAGAGTCACGATTTTGCTTCCGCGAGAGGCACGGTTGTGCTTCGCGAGAGTCACGGTCGTGCCTCTCGGAAACGAAAAAAACGTATTTCTGTTTTTTTCTTTCGCGAGAGTCACGGTTTTGCTTCCACGAGAGGCACGGTTTTGCTTCCGCGAGAGTCATGGTCGTGCCTCTCAGAAACGAAAAAACGCGTTTTCTAATTTTTCTTTCTTTCGCGAGAGTCACGACCATGCCTCTCGGAAACGGAAAGAAAAACGTATTTTCTGTTTTTTTTTCTTTCACGAGAGTCGCGGTTTTGCTTTCGTGTGAGGCACGGTTGTGCTTTCGCAAGAGTCACGGCCGTGCCTCTCGGAAACTGAAAAAACGCATTTTCTGTTTTTTTTCCTTTCGCAAGAGTCACGGTTTTGATTTCGCGAGAGTCACGGCCGTGCCTATCGGAAACAAAAAAAAACGCATTTTCTATTTATTTTTTCTTTCGCGAGAGTCACTGTTTTGCTTCCGCGAGAGGCACGGTTGTGCTTCGCGAGAGTCACGGCCGTGCCTCTCGGAAACGGAAAAAAACGCGTTTTTGTTTTTTTCTTTCGCGAGAGTCACGGTTTTGCTTCCGCGAGAGGCACGGTTGTGCTTTCGTGAGAGTTACGGCCGTTCCTCTCGGAGACAGAAAAAAACGTGTTTTTTGTTTTTTTTTTCTTTCGCGAAAGTCATGGTTTTGCTTCCGCAAGAGGCACGGTTATGCTTTCGCGAGAGTCATGGCCGTGCCTCCTCGGAAACGAAAAAAACGCGGTTTTTCTTTTTTATTTATTTCGCAAGAGTCACAGTTTTGCTTCCGAGAGAGGCACAATTGTGATTTCGTGAGAGGCACGGGCGTGCGTCTTTCGGAAAGGGAAAAAACCCGTGCCCCGGTTTGATTTTTTCGTCCGTTTTTTGTGAAAAAAAAGTTCGTCAAAACCTATCAACATGGGATCTAGTTTTGAAGATCTCCACGCGAGAAATCCAACGGTAAAAGCGGTTCGAGATTTGGATGCACGATTTAAGAGATAAAAAGTTTTGAATCTACGAAAAAATGAAAAACTCCCCGGTTGCGACAAGTGGCATACATACAGTGCGCCACTTGTCGCAACCTGAAGGTTGGAGTGATATTTTCAGTACATCGCCCTGTCTCATCTATTTACCGTGAAAAAAAGTTGCACGTCATCTAGCAAAACAAAAATCATCGCATGGCTCGAGCAGTTTCCAGTCCGTCCGGCCCTCATTACAACCCAGTCTGGGCCTCCGGTGCATAACGTCCCCGCTTCTGCTTAGACGGCCGTCACCACGCCACGCACAAACACCGTCGCCTCCTCATTCCATATATCATTAAATTATCCCCTGACTACTGTACCACAATACCACATGCGCGACTTGTACCGACGCTGATCAACGCCCAGCGATACCAAGACTATGCGAGAGGACGAGCGCTCCTGTGGATTTTCGCAGCTGGCTCTTCCTACTTTTTTTTTCGCTTTTGCTAAAACTCATTCGACTGAGATAATTTTTGGTCTCATTCACTTTTTCAGCCCTCGATCAAATTCTGCAGAGATTCGTGCGGGGGTGGCAGGAAATGACGAGCACGGGCCGTCCAGGCCAGGTGGACTCGGACTTTTTCGTGTGTGTTTTTTCTGGGTATTGGGTACGGGCCTGTGTAGTTGTTGTTATGGGCCTCTCCTTTTCTGCTTTTAGTGTCTACGTCGGTTTTTCTTTTAGCTGAGTCGTTTATGTCCATTTGTGAAGAAATGAGATAGGTGGGCAGATCCATTTATTAACCAAACGAAGCCTCCATCCCAGTTTGCAATATACTTCATCTTTTTATTATGGTATCATCTTTTTCCTTTCTATTTTTTTATTTCAACGTTTTCTTTTTCCTGTCTTCTTGTTTCTCTTCTTCCATGTTTCTTTAAAAATACCTTTTCTTTTCAAATTTTTTGAAAGCAATTACCGACCTATAAATTGTGAGAGTTATTTTTTGTTTTATTTGTCACTCTTCTATTATAGTTACTTTTCTGTATTTTCATTTTGTTTTAATTACATCAAGAGTAAGGCCCTCCTTCTGTGTGGAAATGTTTTTTCCTGGAGTTTTTTAGCCAAAATTTTAAAGTAGCCGAAGGTTTCAACTCGGGTTTTAAATTCAAGTTTTTAATAACGGATTTGCTAAAACTCATTTAGCTGAGAATCAAATTGGTCTCATTCACTTTTCTGGCCGTCTGATTGAGCCGCGCCACGATTCGTGTTTTTGTCCTGTAGAGCTTCGTAACGACAGGAGGCACGGCCCATCTATTGTCCTGCTCGCGGCTTGTTATTTTTTTTGTCGCACGCTTGTTTTTTTGCTGACGAAGCCCGCTTGCGTTGGATATAGGAAGCCCGTGTCTTATCGCCCCTCCTTTTTCATTTCTCTTCGTGTCTTCTTGGTGGCGGCTGAGACTCGGGGAGAGCCTGCTGCGGGAGATCGACGACAACGGCGTCTACCTGTGCGGGATATCGGCGGCGACATTTTTCGAAGTAAGAATCCGAACGTTCTGTTGGTCCTCCAATCTTTTTTGTTGGCGCCGGTGAAATCAGTTTTTTTTTTTGTTTAGGGGTTTTTGTTGTTCTTGCAACCGACCCAGTCCGAGCGTAATCGCAACTCAACAAACCCAAGCACAACTGCATGACATATAATGTGACCGCAACCGGGGGGCTGGGGCGGGAGGAGTTGTCGGCACCGATGAAATCAGATTCCTTTTTTTGTTACATATTTTTTTTGTAGCTGCAATCATCCCACCCCGAGCGCAATCGCAACTCAACACACCCGAGCGCAACTGCACGCTATATAATGTGACCGCAACCGGGCGTCAGGGCGGAGGTTTGTGTGCGTCGATGAGATCAGTTCCATTTTTTGTTAGGTTTTTCTGTTGTAGTTGCAACCGCCAACACGAGCGCAACTATAACTCAGAGACCGTAGGACATATAAAGCGAATGCAACCGGGGTCGGGGGCGGAGGGTTTTTGTCCTCAAATATGAAATTGGTTCTAATTTTTTTTAGGTTTTTTTGTTTTAGTTGCAACCGCCCCAACCAGAGCACAATCACAACTCAGCACACCCAAGCGCAACCAGACGTCGAGTGGAGGGTTGTTGGTGCCAATGAAATCGGTTCCATTTTTTGTTAGTTTTTTTTGTAGTTGCAAGCGCCCATCCCGAGCGCAATCGCATCTCAACACAACCAAGCCCAACTGCAAGACATATATAAGGAGACCGCAACTGGTGGGTCGGGGGAGGGCTGTCGGCACTAATACAATAGGTTTCCATTTTTTGTTCGTTTTTTATTGTAGTTGCAACCGTCTTAACCTGAGCGCAATCGCAACTCAGCACACCCAAGCGCAACCCGTGGTCGGGTGGAGGGATGTCAGCGTCGATGAAACCGTTTCCATTTTTTTGTTCACAATTACTCCTTGTAAATACAAGCAACTTTGGTTTCCCCGATGAAATACAAGCAACTGTGGGCCCCGCATGCCACTTGCAACTTGACCATCTACTCGCAATTGGCTGGTGTTTACTCGATGCCACTTGCAACTTGACCATCTACTCGCAATTGGCTGGTGTTTACTCGATGCCACTTGCAACTCGAACGTGGATTCGGAACTTGTATGTTGTTGTTGTCTCGGCCCCAGTTGCAAGTCCACCATCAACTCGCAACTGCGAGGGCCCGAATGCCCAGTTGCAACTCAACCATCGACTCACAACTCGGGGGTTACTCGATGCCACTTGCAACTTGACCTTTGCACTCGCAACTAGTCTGGTTTTTTGTCTTTTCTTTATTGACATAATTGCCCCAGTTGCAAGTCCACCATCGACTCGCAACTATAGGGCCCGCACAACACTTGCAACTCGACCATCGACTCGCAACTCGGGGGCTGTTTACTCGATGCCACTTGCAACTCGATCTTGGACTTGCAACTGGTTTGTTTTTTGTCTTCTTTTTTTGCTATAATTGCCCCAATTGTCCACCATCGGCTCGCGACTGCGAAGGCCCAAATGCCTTAGTTGCAACTCGACCATCGAATCGCAACTCAGGGTTTATTTTACTCGATGCATGTTGCAACTCGATCTTGGACTCGCAACTGGACTGTTGCTGTTGTTGTTGTTGTTGTTGTTGTTGTTGTTGTTGTTGTTGTTGTTGTTGTTGTTGTTGTTGCTGTTGTTGTTGCTGTTGTTGTTCTTTGTTGTTGCTTCTTTCTTTGTTCTTGTTCTTTATTCTTGTTGTGTTCTTTGTTGGTGTTGGTGTTGGTGTTGGTGTTGTCTTTGTTGTTATTCTTTATTCTTTATTTGTTGTTGTTGTTGTTGTTGTTGTTGTTGTTGTTGTTGCTTTGTTGTTGTTGTTTTTTTTGTTATTGTTGTTCACAATTACTTCCTTGTAAATACAAGCAACTTTTGGTTTCACCCATTTAATACAAGCAACTACGGGCCCCACACGCCACTTGCAACTCGACCATCGACTCGCAACTAGCCGGGTTTTACTCGATGGCACATGCACTCTCCGTGGACTTGCAATTGGTATGTTGTTTTTGTCTCAGAGTTGCCCCAATCGCAAGTCCATCATTGACTTGCAAGCTGTGAGAACTGAATGCCCCAGCTTGCAAGTCGACCATCGACTCGCAACTTCGGGGGTGGGTGTTTACTCGATGCCACTTGCAACTCGATCTTGGACTCAAGAATGGTATGTTTTTGTCTTCTTTTTTCGCCATAATTGCCCCAATTGCAAGTCCACCATCGACTCACGACTGTGAGGGCCCAAATGCCCCAGTTGCAACTCGACCATCGACTCACAACTCGGGGGTTGTTTTACTCGATGCCTGTTGCAACTCGATCTAGGACTTGTTGTTGTTGTTGTTGTTGTTGTTGTTTTTTGTTTGTTTGTTAGTGTTGTTCACAATTACTTCCTTGTAAATACAAGCAACTTTTGGTTTCACCGATTTAATACAAGAAACTGCGGGCCCCACATGCCACTTGCAACTCGACCATTGACTCGCAACTAGCTGGTGTTTTACTCGATGCCACATGCACTCTCATGTGGATTTGCAACTGGTATGTTGTTTTCTGTCTCGTAGTTGCCCCAGTTGCAAGTCCACCATCGACTTGCAACTGCGAGGGCCTGAATGCCCCAGTTGCAACTCGACCATCGACTTGCAACTCGTGGGGGGTGTTTACTCGATGTCACTTGCAACTCGACTTTGGACTCGCAACTGGTTTGTTTTTTTGTCTTTCTTTTTTGCCCCAATTGCAAGTCCACCATCAACTCGGAACCATGAGGCCACGAATGCCCCAATTGCAACTCGGCCATCGACTCGCAACTCAGGGGGTGTTTCCTCAATGCCACTTTGCACTTGATCTTGGACTTGCAATCTTTTTTTGTTGTGTGTTGTTGTTGGTTGTTGGTTGTTCTTGTTGTTTGTTGTTTGTTGTTTTTGTTTGTTCACAATTAATTTCCTTGTAAATAAAAGCAACTTTTTGGTTTCATCGATGAAATACAAGGAAATGTGGGGGTGTTTACCCGGTGCCACTTTGCAACTCGACCTTGAACTCGCAACTGGTCTGTTTTTTGTCTTTATTCTTTGCCATAATTGACCCAGTTGCAAGTCCACCATCGACTCGCAACCGTAAGGGCTCGAATGCCCCAGTTTCAACCTGACACCCAACCCGCAACTTTGAAGATTTTTTTCGCCGCCTGCTTGCTAGTTGTAACCACAAACAAGCGGGCTTTTTGCTACTAGGGACGGAAGCCTAAATTTTGTAATTAGAACCAGTTTTTATGATTTTGTAGGGCATTTTCTGTAAGATGTCCCAAAGCACCAACGGATCTCCCATAATTATCCACACTGACGCATTTACTTGTCCAATTTTTGTGTGGCACTGTTTGAATAGGTGGAGCAGAGGAGGTAGAGACAGGGAAGACTAGCTCAAAGGCGATGGCGGCCGAGCTAGCCGCTGACGAGCCCCCCGAAGTGCACCTCCGTGCGATGGACGAGGTACTCACCACGGACACGACGGACGAAAGTGCCGCTGGTGGCGAGGCGCGTGGCATGAACATCGCCGACGACCCGGTGGAGGGTTCTAGTTGCAACCGCTTCAACACAGCGCAATCGCAACTCAGAAACCCAAGCGCAATTGCAGGACATATAATGTGCCCGCAACCGGGTCGGGCGAGGTCTTTCGGCGCCGATGAAATTACTTCCTTTTTGTTAGGTTTTTTGGTAGTTGCAACCGACCCATCCCGAAGCGCAATCGCAACTCAACACACCCAAGCGCAATCGCAAGCCATATAATGTGACCGCAGAGGTCGGGGTGGAGGGTTGTTGGCGCCGATGAAATTGGTTCCATTTTTTGTTAGGTTTTTTTGTTGTAGTTGTGACCGTCCCATCCCGAGGGCAATCGCAACTCAACGCACCCAAGCGCAACTGCAAGCCATATAATGTGACCGCAATTGGGGGTCAGTGCAAAGGGTTGTCGGCGCCGATGAAATCGGTTCCATTTTCTTGTTAGGTTTCTTTATAGTTGCAACCGACCAAACCGAGCGCAATCACAACTCAACACACCCAAGCGCATCTGGAGGACATATAATGTGACATGAGAAACAAGATTCTAAGACGATCCACGAATTAGGGAATGTCTTGTTTCCAACCGGTCAGCACGAGTTGCATGTCCACCCTTTGACACCAACTGCACACTACACACGTACCACGCAATTAGAAGGTCCACAACGTGACCGCACACGAAGATATTTTCTTAAATACATAGTGAAGTTTTTGTAGTTGAACATTTTTGTACATTGAAATGCATTTTTTCAAATACAAGTTGAATATTTTTTGCATATACACACTGGACATTTTCCAAATACATTTTAAACATTTTTAGTACATAATAAATGTTGTTTAATGATATTATACATTTTCAAATGCATGATATATTTTAATACATGATAGGATTTTTTATATGTGTGAACACTTTTGTGAAATATCATAACAAATGTAAAATAATTTTTTCAATTTTTTCTACAAGGAGCATGAAAACTAAAAAAACTTAAACAGGAAAAATAAAAAAAACTTAAACATTTTCTATAAGAAGCATAAAGACCAAACAGAAAACCGGTAGAGAGCTGCACATTAGAAAAATCATACAAAGGACAAATTTAGGCCGGATGTTGCTTGTGGCAACGCTGCTGCTGGCAAAAAAAAACAATCCCAGCCAAGCACAAATCGTACTAACAGAGAAAGAAAACCAAGCTACAAGCAACTGGAGGAAGGGATCGTGGGATGCAATTTTTTTGGGCTTCTCTGTGCGTACATGTCCAAAACTGGTAAGCAACAACCAAAAACTGATGGGCCAAACCGGAAAACAACAACAGAAAACAGCCGAAGCTGAAAACTGGCCCAGTGGACGAAACAAGTCTAAGGGAGGGTTAAACCGGGTTGCAACAATATGGGATGACGTCATATGAATGAGACCATACTTATGTCTCAGCTAGATGAGTTCTAGGTGCTCCCTTTTTTTTCCTTTTGCGGAACGGTGGAAAGCAGATGAAACAAAATGTAAGACGTTTTTTGACACTACAGTTTGAGACAAAGGGAGTAACAAATAAAACCGGCCCTATGTCTTACAATAGCAATCTCCTTGAAACACATAAACTTATAGAAGCAATAGTTAGGAAGACATCGACAACTGCAAACTGGATACATCACCATCCTAGAGAAGCCGGCACCGAGAAGGGCCACACAAGATAATCCCAACTTTGGCGAGACCGAGAAGGAGGCCGCAAACCTCACAAGTTCCTCAACAGAACCGTATTTGGCTACAGCTAGCTATACGTAAGTCCAGTGGCGGAGCTATGTACAAGTCTGGGGTGGCTGTGGCCCCCCAACTTTGCATCAAACTGTGAAGATTTTTTTATGGAGGACTTAGATGAGACTTTTTTTTAGCATTTTACACCCTCAGACAGTCATGTTTTAGTCTTGGTCCCCCTAACACTTTCTACCTAGCTCCGCCACTGCATAAGTCACCTTATTTTTAAATTTGGGCAAGTCCTTTATTTTTCTTGTGTTGTCGTATGGCTTCTTAGGTTGATTTTTGACTTTCCCCTGTTTAGGTAAGCCAATTTTTCCTTAGGCTAGGATAAGTCGATTTTTCTATTGGATTTGAACCCATTGCATGTTGCATGTTTTTTTTTCTGTTTCTAGTGTCTTTGCTTTCCTTTTATTTATATTTTAGTCGGTTTTCTTTTCATGGGTACTGTTGGTATAATTTTTTTCTAACACAGTACAATCGCAGATGCCCACATACATGCAAATACACTCATCCCATGAAGGCACACACGCACACTGAAATGTCTCCTCCCACTGAATGAACATTGTCGGTAAGTTTGAAATAAATTAAGAAAAATGCAAGCACTGGTGCCAAGTCTAGGATTTGAACCTTGGTGGGTTGGTCCACCACAAGGAAGCTACGCTTAGAGCATCTCCACCGCGCCCCCAACAGCCCCCCGGCGACTTTTTCGGCGCCGACGCCAAAAAAACCGCCCAGTCGCGCCCCTAGGGATTTAAAAGCGCCTGTTCGCCTTTTTTTTCCGTCTGGCGTCAGAGGTCGAACCCGCGCTATTGGGGCGCTTGGGGGCTCCGGCGCAAGGGAAAAGCTTGGCTGGCCCACGAGGTCAGGTGAAAAGTCAAGATTTCCTTCCCCGACTCGCCTCCCACACCCCGCGCTCTCGGCCGCAACTAGGCATATCCCGGCGCCGCCCCGCAGCCATTCACCTGTAGATAGCCATTCCCGCCGGAAAAATAACAGAGGTTCGCGGCGACAGTCCCTCCGACTACTTCTGGGCGTTTCCGGCCGCGGAGGGCAGTTTAGCGGCGGGTGCACGCCCACCGCGCGCAAGGTGTTCGGCGATTTGCCTACTTCGGTGATGGACTCGGATGACGAGGAAGTGCTCGCAGCGCTGGAGGAGGAAGCCGAGGCCGACGTCCGTGAAGAAGAGCATCTCATGGTGCTCGCCGCCGCCGCCCACCGCTTGGCGAGCAATGAAAAGCAGCGGCGAGGTGGCTCGGCACCGGGCGGGTGAAAGCAAAGAACCGCATCGTCTCGAAGGCTACTGCATGCTCTACTCCGACTACTTCGCCGATGCTCCACTTCACGGCGATGAACATTTCAGCGCCCGTTATCGGATGAACAGAAGCTTTTCCTCCGGATTGTGAATTCCATCCGTAGTTCGACAACTACTTCAAATGCAAGATGGATTGCACCGCAAACTTGGATTCACCTCCATCCGAAATGCACGACAGCGATGAGGATGCTTGCACACGGAGCTCCCGGTGACTCACGGACGACTATGGGTGCATGGCCGAGTCCACCAGCCTGGAGTGTTTCTACAAGTTCGTCGGGCGGTGGTGGCGGTGTTTGGACCGCAATACTTGAGAACACGCAATGCGGAAGACACTGCTGGATCCTAGCACGAATGCAGCAAGAGGATTTCTGGGATGCTTGGAAGCATCGATCGCATGCATTGAAAATGGAAGAATTGCCCATTTGCTTGGCGGGGGATGTACAAAGGCGCCAAAGGCGGTTGCAGTGTGGTACTTGAGGCGGTGGCCACAGGACCTCTGGATTTGGCACTCCTTCTTTGGTATGCCAGAACTCACAATGACATCAACGTCTTTGCAGTGCTCTCCTGTCTTTGCCAAGCTTGTTGAAGGTCATTCTCCTCCGATGAACTTCGAGATCAATGGGCGGCAGTACAACAAGGGTACTATCTAGTGATGGCATCTATCCAAGATGGTCGACATTTGTGAAGACCATCAAAACCCCAATGCTCGGAGGCAAGAAGTCCCACTTTGCCAAGATTGGGAGGCTTGCGGGAAGGATGTCGGCGGCATTTGGTGTGCTCCAATCTCGATTTCTTTGTTGTCCGTACCCTTCGGACCTGGTCGAAAGATCAAATGTGGGAGATCATGACCTGCTGTGTCATCTTGCACAACATGATCATTGAGAGCGAAAGCAGAAGAGCCGGTGTTTGACATCGAACAATGCCACAGTGCAGGTCCTCTTTCCCAAGTTGATCACCACCACCGGCAACCTAGACTACCTACTTCAAGATATGCGTCGGAGATCCGAGACCCACAGTGCATCATCAAGCTGCAGAAGATCGATAGAGCACCTATGGAGGCTCAAGGGCGACACCGGCGCGACGTGTGATGAAATATGAGTTTTTATTTGTTAAACTATATAATCTGTATTGAACTATTTGTTGTTGTACTATTTTGTTGAAGTATTTGAAATTTCTGTAATGAAATATGTGATAAAAAAATATTTATGTTCATAATTGAACGCAAAGCCACGGCGAAACACGCCAAATATGGGCCTATTCTCGCCCATATGGGCCTTTTTCGCCGAAATCGGGCTTCAAAAGTGGGCCAAAATCGGCGACTGGGGGCGACGACTGGGCGCAAAACCACCCCCAGCGCTGAAAGAATCGCCGGCTCGCCCCCAGGGGCGATTTTTATGCGCCCTGGGGGGCCGAACGGCTGGAGATGCTCTTAGTGCACGACGTTAGGTATTTTTGGCATCACTTTAGTTGTATGTAAGTCGCCTAAAAATTGATTTTCAGCCAATCGATTTTTTGGCCCTTGATCTCTGCTTTGAGTTTCGTGTTTTTTTCTTTGTTATGTTCTGTGAGTTGTTTTGGGCTGGGGTTTTTCAACTTGCAACATAGTTGGCTCAGTCAATTCCTTAATGGGTTGAAGCATTACCTGTGCGATCTAGCCCTCCCCTCTCTCCCTTTGTTCTTTGTGTTTTACTGTTTTTATTTATTTTGCTTTTGCCTTTTTTCTCTATTAGTCAGTTTTTTGGGTACTTTTGGGATGTTCGGTGATTGTAAATGTATACACACATATAATATAAAATATATGCAAAATTTGCACTATTATGTGAGTATTTTATGCATATTGTGAAAAGGTGCAATTTCGGTGTAAAGTTGTGTGCAAGCTTTTTTATAATTTATTTTATTATTTTGTTTTGTCTTAAAGGGTAACAATAATGCCGCTGATTCATTGTTTCTTATAAAACTTCATTATTTTGATGTTGTTTTAGTTATTATTTTATTTCTTTTTAAGGGTAACAAAATGCCTCTAATTCAATCCTTCTTAGGAAATTCGTTTTATGTAAATTTCACTATTATATGTTTATTCTTGCATATTTGGAAAAAGCACAATTTTTTTGTATACTCTGTGCGAATTGTGCCACTATTTGCTTTTGTTTTTTATTTCTTCTTAAAAGGTAATACCAGTGTCATTAATTCATTCTTTGTTAGAAAGCCACATTATTATTATTTTGTTTTAGCTTTAATTTTAAAAAGAAATTCTTATTAAAGGTTACCAAAGACACTAATTCATTTTTCTTTCTTAGAGAACTTCATTCTTTTTTATTTGCTTAAGTTTATATTTCAATTTATTTCTTCTTTAATACCAATGCCACTAATTCATTTTTTTCTTAGGAAATTTCTTTTTTCTGAAATTTCACTATTATATTCTTATTCTTTCATATTATAAAAGCACAAACTTTTTAGTGAAATTGTGTGCAAATTTTTCATTATTTGTTATAATTTTCTTGATTTTCAAAGGCAGTACCAAATGTCACTAATTCTTTCTTTTTAGGAAACTTTATTATTCTGATTTTGTTTTAGTTTTTATTTTATTTTCTTTCTTCTTCAAGCGTAATACCAAAGCCACTAGTTCATTCTTTCTTAGAAACACTTTATTATTTGAACTTAGTCTTAGTTTTAGTTCATTTTCTTTTTCTTTAAAGGTAATACTAATGCCACTAATTCATTTTTCCATAGAAAATCTCATATTTTTATTTTAGTTATTATTTCATTTTATTTCTTCTAAAAGGTTAATATCAATTCCAATAGTTCATTTTTTCTTATAAAACCTCATATTTTTATTTTATTATAGTTTTATTTTATTTTCTTTCTGCTTTCAAGTTAATACCAAAGCCACTAATTCTTTTCTTCTTAGAAAACTTCTGTATATTGAATTATTGTTTTATTTCTTCTTTAATTGTAATACAAATGACACTAATTAAGTCCTTTTTAAGGAACTTCTTTTTCCAAAGTTGCACTATTATATGCTTACTATCTAATTGTCTGTGCGTTGCACCGTGGGCATACATTGGCCCTGTTTGGTTCAGCTTTTATCAACGGATTCCGCTGCCGCGCAGCAGAATCTGAACCAAAGGGCGAACCTAGCAGAATCCGATTTTAGAAATCCGCTGCCTAAATCTGAACCAAAAGCGGAAGCAGCCCAGGGCGTGCTTTCCAAAATCTGATTCCGCTGCGGGTCAAAATCTAAAAAAGTTGTATCAGCTGGTTTGCCAAATGACATACATCTTTTCCACATCAGATTTTCCACAGTTGTTTTTCCACAGCAGATTTTTCACAGCTGCTTTTAGAAATCCACAGCCGAACCAAACAAGGCCAATATTGTCGTTCTTTTATTTTGTGTAGTTTCTTTTTCTTTTTCTTATTTAAATGTAATGCCAATGTCATTAACTCATTCTTTCTTATAACACTTTATTTATTTATTTTCATTTTCTTTCTTTTAGGAATGCCACTAAATCATTCTTCCTTATAAACCTTTATTATTTTAATTTTTTAGCTTTTATTTTATTTTATTTCTTCTTTAAGGGTAATTGCTACTCGTGATGGAGTTGTCGATTTCTCCGAAGAGGAAGGGTGATGAAGTATAGTAGCAGATACTATTTCTCTTAGTTAAAAAACTCGGACCAGTAGGAGACAACACGAACAACTTTAGCAGCACCTGCAGACAAACAAAATAATTCCTTGCACCCAACCAAGGCAAGGGGGTCGTCACTACCCTTGTTCTTGTCAGTTACAAGGTTAAAAGCAAATAGCGATAATGATAGCAAATAAGTAGCACTGATAAAAGCTCGCAAATTAATTGGGAATGAACCCGGAGACCATAGGTTCACTAGTGGCATTTCTCTTAGAAGCAAGGTAGCGATGGGTAAACAAATTGGGCAATTGACAGAATTGTGCATAGTTTGAATGATCATCCATGGCATAATCAATACATAGGAATTACGTCTGTGACAAGTAGACCGTTACTCCAATTGCTTCTACTACTATTACTCCACCCAAGACCGCTATCCAGCATGCAACTCAAAGTATCAAGTTCATACAAACACAGTAAAGCATTACGCAAGATGACATAATGTAGACAGAATAAGATCAATTAATATGACCAAACCCCGTCGTTTTATCCTTAATAGCAACAATACAATACATGCCCTTATCTTTTCTGTCAGTGGACAGGATCGCCTCAAAATTGAACCTACCACAAAGCACTTCTCTCCTGAAGAAAAATCAATCTAACTTGCCAAAGTAGATGGATAGATCGGATAGAAATACAAAGTTATAAAATTACGCAGCAAAGAAGGCTCAAGAAACTCATATAAATTCAATGGATAATCTGATCATAAACTCACAATTCATTGGATCTCAACAAATACATCGCAAAAGATTACATGGGAGTGATCTTAGAGAAGATCATTGTATTGGAGAGAGAGAGAGAGGTACTATTATGGACTCGTAGGTCCTGAAGAAACTACTCACACATTATTGTGATGGCCGCAAGATTGATGAAGATGGCCTCCTCATGTCGGATTCTGAATTGTCACCAACGAGGAGATATTCAGGGAGCGAATGTCCGACATGAAACTCACTGACTCCGTGTCGTATCTTTGTGCTGTCTTCCTTTGTCGGTGTATCCACGGATTCAGTCTCCATCTGAAAAATATCTAGTTGGATCATGCTAACAGCATACACGCAAAGCTGGCCTTTGTTTGCAAAACAAAAACCTTGAGTTTGCAGCGTGCTTGACAAAATCCTACTAGCTATTGTGTTACTAGGATCCAAGAGAAGCGACAAGGCAGCGATTCTCATCAGCTCTATTTCCAGCAATCGGTTACAGACATGTGTGCACCTATCCCATCGTGCGACATGCAAATTGGGCAACTGAAAAGAAAATCGACAAGGCTAATAATGATCATGCCTACGAATTAGCACCACATGAATTCATTCATCAGGTCAACGAACAGCATGCCAATGGACAATGGCAACGAACACCTAGCATGCATGACAAGCAGTCAAGCAAAAAATGAAAAATCTAACGTTGATCTTGGCAAGAAGGCTGAAATCCCGTGTCTTGTCAAGCTTGCCCTGAGGTTCTCAAGCCGGCTGGCCGGTTTACGGCTGAGCAGCCGTTCGTTGTGGTGGCGGGAAACGTTCGAACGGGGGCGGCGCCGACGACGACGACCCCGGCGCCGGCTGGTAGAGCGGGAAAGGCAGGAAGGGCGGGCGCAGGAACGGCACCAGCCACTCCGGCACGTGGAACGGCCACGGGAACGACACCGTCCCTCCGGCGGCTCCCGGGACCGCGGGCGACGGGAGCCCGAACGGCGGCGGCCAGAAGAGCGGCAGGAACGGCCAGAAGAAGAGCGACGACCCGAACGCATTGCCGCCGCCGTGGCAGAGCTTGCGGTCCCGCTTGGCGGGGCGGAAGTTGAGCGCGTTGAGGTTGAGGAAGCACGCGGCGGCGCCGCGGGAGCCCCGGAGCGCGATGTGCTGCGTGGAGCCGCGGAGGCCCGGGACGTTGCAGGCGGCTGAGGAGCTCCGGACGAGCGTGGCGCGGCAGGCGGACCGGAGCTCGTGGCCCTCCCGGCACTCGAAGCCGTCCACGGGGGGCACGTCCAGCTTGTACACGCCGTGCTGGTCCGTGGTGCGCTCCGCCTCCAGCGAGATCTCCTCCGGCGCCGCGCTGGAGTTCACCTTGAAGTTGCACTGGATCAGCACCCGAGCCCCTGCATCATCACATCACATTCACACCACAGAACCTGCTGCTGTTAGTGCCGGATAAAAAAAAATTCAGAGTCTGAACTACTGTGTTCAAAAGATGAACAGAAACACCAGAATTTGAGAATGTGCTGCTCAGTCACGGCGTTAATCTGGTTCAGAGTTCATTGCAGTAAACAAAATAGAAACAACAAAATTTTATCATTTGCTACTAATTCTAAGGGTTAATCTGGTTCAGAGTTCATTGCAGTAAACAAAATAGAAACAACAAAATTTTATCATTTGCTACTAATTCAAAGGGTTAATCTGGTTCTGGGTTCATTGCAAACTACCTGAGAGTTTAAGTAGCAACGTAGAGTGGCAAAGCAGGGGATCAGGGTGAAGAAGTGCCAACATTGTTCAGATCGCAGTTATTCTGTCCAGTTAAAACAGCATGCCTAATGCCTCTGGGGTTCATATCAGCATAACATTCTAGTGACAATACATGGTCACAGCTGAGACTTGAACGACACCACAGGCAGAGCACTGCTAAAACTCTGTAGCAACCGGGCATGTTCAGTAATATTTTTCAGAGGAATCATTGTTCAGTAAAACTCTTAAGAAAGAGATGAGAGTACAAATAGCTAGTACTTCTTTTAAGGTAGTATATGCATGTGGCACTCGACTGGCACACCTCGTAATTAACAAATCTGTTAACAACATGCAGCCAAGAACTACTCCAGTAAACGTGTACAATGCAGGTTAACAGTATGATCAATGTCTCCTCAGTTCACATCTTTCTTTTACTCTTTAGCCGAGTCTCCTCAGTGAGTTCAGACTTGAATGAAACTGCACTTTCCAGTAAATTTATAAAAAAAACAATAAAAAGGGTACGGCAATGTAGCACTCTGCATTGAGCAAGAGATTCGCACCCCTTGTGATTAACAAATCTGCTGCAGAAGAAATGCAGCAGAGCAGGAGCCAGTTAATGTAGAAGTGTACGCTTGATTAAGGAAGAAGCACCCTGCGTTCCAGAGCAAACTAAACCACGGACACGGAGTGCAATGCAGAGCAAGACGGCGTTGGAAAAGAATGGCAGCCGGAAATTAAGAGCATGCCGTGTGTTTCACTTTCACCTTTGAGGAAGAAGCTATGCTTGGAGAAGGTGTTGTTGGAGCAGGCGTCGCAGTAGACGGAGCCGACCACCGTGATGTTGCTCGACTTCCTGGCCTCCGCGCCGCCGCCCAAGAACGACACCGCCACCACCAGCAGCGCCATGAACGGCGACGCGGCGGGAGCTCTGCAGTTCCTCGCCATTGCCGCCACGAGATCAGGTGGCTGGCTGGCTAGCTAGCAAGCAATGGGGATGAGGTTGGGGGAGAGGGGAGGGAGGCTAGAGGGGTGGCTACAATGGAAGAGAACAAATGCATGTGAACCGGCTTGGACTGGCGCGGAGACATGGAGAAGCCCGTCAAGCACTAGCTGCTACTGCTGCTACTGCGCTTGTGGTGCTGTGGTCTCTTCCTACTTTTTTTGTTTGCCCTTTTCTCTTTTTTGCTCACCGGAGATTGGGACGGATGCAGCCATGCACGCTCTGCATGCATGCACGTGATTGGGACTATGGGACCAGGTGTATGTGATTAGAGTCGTCACGTCCGGGGTTCAAGATAATCGCTGGACTTGAGTACATCTCGTCTGTGCCCGCTGACCCTGTAGATCGACCTCGGAACGTATCCAGTGCACGAGTGCTCGTGGTGCTACCGATGCACCTGACATCCTAGCGCATTTCAAAATGTTTCAAAAAGTAAAAATAAAATTGAGCACATTCACAAAATATAAATGTTTCTTGTCGCAAAATTTTAAATCAAAATTTAAAATACTGCTCGAGATACAAAAATGACAAATCTGACATCAATGTGATAATGTGTCAAATCTAAAGCCCTACTTATACTGCATATTGTTCGGTGTTGAATTTGTTATTTTTGTATCTCGAGCAAAGTTTTATATTTTTCTTTAAAATTTTGCGACAACAGACATGGATGACATGTGAATGAGCTCAATTTTTTCGCATTTTTTAAAACATTTTAAAATGGTCTACAGAGGTCCGGTGCACCGGTAGCACCACAAGCAGGGTTGCACCATATATTTCCCCAACCTTGATGGTTGGAGAAAACATATAGGTAAACCGATCATGTGGTGTGGATTTTTGGAAGCTGGGACTAGGCACACCGGTTAGGCAAAAACAATATAGTAAAAATACATAACAAGCATTGTCAACTGTGTTACTCACGTGTAAAGTTTTAAGACAAAATGACTTATGTGATATTGTTGGAAAAATAAAATAAAAATTGCAAGTACAAACTATGTGAATAATAAGCGTAACATACTATCGGTGTTTTATTCGTTCAGCATACCAGGAAAGTCATTTTGTCACAAATACACGTGAGTAATACACTACACATTGCCTGTTCCAAAAAAAAATAAAAAATATATGACTGTTTTTTTTTTTTGCAATTCGGGTACATGTGCACCATGTCCCCAAGGTGTATTTTCGACTGATGGTGTTCTTATAGTGCAAAACAAACAAGAAAAAGGTGATTGAAACAAATTTTCTTCACCTTAGATCTTTTAGATGTCCATCCTCCAGGTCAGATGTAGTTAATTAGCCGTGCCTGATGAGTGCAATACTTCCTCCGCTTTCTTACTCGGCATATAAGATCTGTCTGAAGTCAATCCTCGTAAATTTTGACCAAATTTTAAAAAAATCAATATCTACAATATTAAAGTTATATATGTGAAAAATAATTTCATCATGCATCTAATAATATTCATTCGGCATTGTGGATGTTGATAGTTTTTTATATAAACATGGTCAAACTTTATGAAGTTTAATTTTAGACAAATCTTATATGCGAAGTAAAATGAAAAGGAGGGAGTAAAACCACAATTATTTGCACATATGTCACCAAAATCTGTCCAGTGCCCTTGTAGTACGCAGAAGAGGATTTTCTTGGATTGGGTTGCCGATTACTATACACCCAGGTACTCGAGTAGACTTGAGGAGAAACCCCGACAAAACTCTTCTTCTCCTAATTGGCTTCTTTAGGGGGCAACTCTATTTAGGTTGAGCGTGCTATGTATTGCTTATAGCAATAGGGAGCCAGCCATTGTACACAATGTTTTCCAATAATATATAATTTCGAAAATAATTTTACTTCATTAATTATGAATTAAACAGTTTTAAAATACTAAAATGAAATTTGTGTTTGCATGTTGCAAAAAAAACTTCCTTGCATAAGTAAGAAACTTTATGCTGTTTAAGAAAATATTTTGTACTTTTGTAGAAATTAGAATTTATATATGTTAGTACATAAGCATGCCAAAAGTATTTATTTAATTTAAGAAATGTGTCGTATTCAAAAAATGACCATGTACTTAAAAAGTAATCATATATTTCCACAAAATAATTGTGTGTCTTTCAAAAATATTTGCATGTTTAAAAATGTGTATGTAAATTTAAAAAGTGATCACGTATTTTAACAAAGTTCTTGTAATTATAAAATTTCTTTCATACTTTTAAAAACTTCAATTATAGAAAAAGTGTGCTTCTATTTTTCTTAAAGTGTTCACTCATTTTGAAAATAATAGTGTGTTTATAGAAAAGTGTTTAAACTTTAGTAAAAAAAGAAACGTTCTGCACAAAATAAATAAAAGATAGAAACAGAAAAATAAAAAACAAATACAGAAAAAAACATAAAGGAACGAAGGCCTTGAGGTGGCGTAGTGCTCCCGTCAGTTCCGGACGGGTGAGTGAGGCGATTCCTAGTTTGGGGGTCCGACCGGGAAACTGTCACGTACCAGGGCTCGCGGCCGAACAGCCAGTCGTTGCCCGCACACCCAAAACAAAACAAAGGGAGCAATTAATTAACGAGCACTCTTTCGGAGCCTCATAACAATCAGCGTCATTAGGCGCTCTCAGTTGCCCGTCACGTGTCGCGCTTTTGGTGCTCACTTTGGATTTTTGTTTTTTTATTTTTTCGCACGCGTATTCGATTTTTTAAACGGTTTTTTTTCAGGGTTTTTTCGACGTTTTGGTTTTTCACCAGTCTTCCTTAGCTTTTGGGCCAAAAAAATTACGCGAAAAATGCGTTTATTTTTTATTTTTTTGCTTTCGCGAGAGGCACGGTTTTGCTTTTGAGACAGGCACAACCATGCCTCTCGGGAAAAAAAAAAACGTGTTTTTTGTTTTTTTTTCTTCTGCGAGAGGCACGATTTTTTCTTCTGCGAGAGGCACAGTTTTGCTTTCGCGAGAGGCACGACCGTGTCTCTTGGAATTAGAAAAAAATGAGTTATCTGGTTTTTTTTCTTCCGCCAGAGGCACGGTTTTGCTTCCACGGAAGGCACGGTTTTGCTTCGCGAGAGGCACGACCATGCCTCTCGCGAGCGTGCCTCTCGGTAATGAAAAAACGTGTTTTTTACTTCCGCGAGAGGCACGGTTTTGCTTTCGCAAGAGGCACGGTTGTGCTTTCGCGAGTGTGCCTCTCAAAAACGAAAAAAACACGTTTTCTGTTTTTCCTTTCACGAGAGGCACGGGCGTGCCTCTTTCAGAAAGGGAAGAAACCCTGCTCCCGGTTCGAGGAATCTAACGCGAGGATTCCAACGATGAAAACAGTTCAAGATTTGGACGCACGGTTTAAGAGATAAAACGTTTTTAATGAACAGATCTAGAAAAAAGGGAAAATTTCCAGGTTGCGACAAGTTGCGCACATGCAGCGCGCCACTTGTCACAACCTGGAAAGGTGTGAGTTATCTTTGCGAGGAGTACTCCTCAATTAGTGATTTCGCCAAAACCTCCTAATCGGTGCCATGTGTACCGATTAAGGGTTCTGGCGTCCCCACGCCCACATATATGGACCGGCCCATCACATGGCGACGCGATCGCTCGCCAGGGCACACTTAGTTCGCTCGGTGAATAGTTGACTAGTTGACCGGTAATCCTTGACTTTTTGGTGGGAAAACCCAAAAATCGTGAATTCAAAAAAGTTCATGGATTTTAAAAAATCACAAATTCAGAAAAAGTTTCAGAAATAAAAAAATTATGATTTGAAAAAAGTGCATGGCTTTTAAAAAAAGATCAAAGATTTTTAAAATCGTAAATTTGGGAAAAGTTTATGAATTAGAAGATATTCATGCATTTGGGAAAGTTCGCAGAATCCAGATTTTTTTTAGAAAAGTTCCTGCTTTGAAAAAGGTTCATGAAAAGTTTTGAAATTTGAAAAAAGTTCACGCGTATAAAAGGAGAAAAGGTTCGGTAAAAATCAAAATTTTAGAAAGTTCATGCATTTGAAAAAATTCAGAAATGAAATGAAAAAAAAACAAAAAAGAATGAAAAGAAACAGCATAAAACCAAACAATCCCCACAAAAGAACCAATCTAGAAGCTTCCCTGAACCAGCCTGGAAGCTCCCCCAAACTGGGGAGGAATCTTCCCTCTCATGCACTCCAACGGTCGGCCCATTTGGAATCGAAGAAAGGGAGGGGGTGTGAGATGTTTTGCGAAATAGCCTAAAACAGGCGCCAAGCGCCAAGTAGACGCCAGCACCAATTTCACCTCGATCGTTTAATGTAACATCCCAAAATTCTAAATTTTGGAATGTTATATTAAATAAATAATTCTGATTGTTTGTTTGATTGTTGAGTGATTGATTGTGTGAAATTGAGTGGAATTAGAAACTTTTTGAAAGTTTAATGAGAGGGAATGAAATGACTTTCCCAGGCCTTTTTTTTTGACTTCTGATCTCTAAGAATTCAAATTCAATTCAAACACAAAACCCTAGAGAGAAGATGATATGACTTCTTCCATTTAAATAAATGAAAAGGGTTTTGAAAAGATTTGAATTCCATTTGGAAATATTTCAAATTCAGAAAATTTATGCAACTCAATGATTTTCATAAGAGAAGATAAAATGACTTCTTCAAATTGTATGAAATATGAGTTGGAAGTTTAAAAGAATCAAATTGAAAGGCCGGTTGAAATTATTTTGAAACCCACTTTCAAATTGGAGTTATTTGGTTTTATTGAAATTATTTTTCTCCAAAACTAAAATATCTGAAAATAGGGTAAAATGATTCCCTACAGTAGAAAAGTGGAGAAAATGATTTTAAATCATTTTGGTATTTTAAAATAATTTTGTTTGCATTTTAAATGCAACAGTGGCACCTTTTGAATTTTGGGATTTGCTGTGAATTTTATTTGAACTTGAAAAATTGTTCATATTGTAACAAATGTTTTTCTGAAAATTTTGATATATAATATGCATATATATTTATTTTATTTATTGCCCTCTATTTCAGTTTTCCTTCTCTATTTTATAAAAAAACAAAAAACTGGCCAAAGCCCAGCCGCACTAGGCCCTGCCCCCTCCACGACCCAATAGGTCGTCTTCCTCCTACAATCGTTCTGCACCTACAGGAGCAGAACGCACTCACGCACCCCACCCCGCCCCCTCCCTCCCTCCTTCCCTTCCCAAGAATCCTCTGAATGGATCCACCTCCTTCCCTACACCTCCTTCTCCAAGTAAAGGCCATTAATGCCCCGGATTTCCTCACGGAGATCCGAACTTACCGCTTTTTGCTCGCCATGGCTGCACGATCTGGACACCCTCTCGCCCTATAAATACCTCCCTCGTGTTGCCCTCCTTCCCTCGCCCAAAGCCCTCTCCCATGGGAGCTTATCCTCCCTATCCAGCACAATTACTCATCGGAGTTCATAAACTCGGCGGCTTCTCCATCGCCCCCGAGGCTCGGTTGGTACTTACTCGGCCTCCCCGAGTTTGCTGAGATCTCTTCTGCACCGTCCCGTGCTCTCCTTCCTCTAGGAGCCCCCATAATCTCGGATCCGATCTTCTTCCCCAACTCCGGCGACTACTCCGGTGAGATCAAAGAAATCTCGTAGTTCTTCTTTTCAGAAAAGTAGCGATCTTAGAAAATTCATATCTATTAGTATACATATCCAAATTGAGTGATTCCAATTGCGTTAGATCACAAATTTGGTAAAGTTTCTGAATAGGTAAATATTTTTAGGTTTGACTATTTAAATTTGAACTTGATCAAATTATCTTAAATCCTTGTATTTGATTTAACTTGAGTTTAGAAATAGATTTTGATTGATTCTTTTTGCTACTGCTTTGTTATTGTTTTGTTTATCCAGTAGAATATAGTTATTTATTTTAGTTTATTTTGAATTAGGTTTTTAGCAAAATAGTACTGTTTTAGTTATAGTTTTGTTTTAGTCTTTTCTTTATAGTTTTAATTGTTTTTAAATTTTTCTTTTTTCACTCTTGAAAAATTTAGTTTTGTTTCTGTTAGTCAACAAAAGAAATTTTGTTTTATTTTAAAAAATTATTTTACTTAGTTTTGTACGAAAACTTGTTTAGGTCATAGTTAGTGTTTCATAAAAGCTTTTATTTGTTTCTTTTTGCAAATAAAATTTTATGGAAAAATAGCTTCTGTTAACTTAGTTGTTTTACTTTGTATTTTCTGTTAGTTTATTAGTTTAGTATTTTCTTGGTTAAGTTTTACTTAGGACAAAACTATTTTGTGTTATGTCTTAGAGTTTTCTTTAGTAGTTTTGTTGTGTAGTTTTCCTTTGTTTTTATTGGGTGTCCCTTGATTTGCATTTTTATTTGTTGGTTTTATTATGAGTGTTAGAATTGTTTGCTAGGATGTTTGCTTATATGAATGCTATGTTTGACTATATAGATTTTCAACGGAGTGACGAATAGTTCTACCAAGTCATTATTCGAGAGTGTTGTTATCTTCATCAACTTACCAGGCAAGTTCACTTTGACCATGCTTTCATACCTATGTTTTATTGCATTTAGTGGCATCTTTGCAACCACCCTCCAGTAGTGATATTGAATTCTTGTAGTTGATTAGTATGCATGAGGTAGGAACCCATCACCCTGTTACCAAGCCCGGGACGATATTTTATTTTAATGCTACGCTATAGTAGACGGGGTTTGGTATGAGTGCTCGGGAGTGGTGTGAGAAAGGAGGATCTACGTCAATGACGACAACTCCATGATGGAATCTGCAAGGACTGCATCTTCAAGGCCTCAAGACTTCAAGACTCGAGACAAGAATTCAATACACACTCTTTGGGTGAGGATGGTTGACGGGCACCTGGAGAATCCGGTGGTTGGCGGGATGCATGGAGAAGCGCCATGACATCTTGAAAGCTTCACCCAGACTCAAAGAGACGGAAGAATACTTCATGCCGGAAGCTTACTGTGCAACCGCAAGTCACTATGGGCTCGGCTTGGTTGACCCTAGTTGTGACTCTGGCTAGGACGGTGCTAGCAGATGTAGAACTACGGTAGGATTGAATGAGCACCGGACGGTGGTCGGGGAACTCTTCGAAGACCATGTTTGGTCATCTTGTTCTCAAACACCACGAAGTGCGAGAACGTAAAAGAGGATCGAATCTTGCGGGTAAAGTGTACAAACCTCTGCAGAGGTTAAAACCTAATCGATTAGCCGTGTCCCCGGTTACGGACAATTTGAGCCTCTGGACTTGGATCTATCTCGGAACTCTCAACACCGGACTGATAACTTAATTGTGGGCAACTTATGATGAATTTGGGCTATGAGACATCGGTTGGCGGAACCATGTCATGATAGAAAACTCTATAGTACAGACTTCATTTATTCCTTTGATGTAGGGAAAATAAAACCAGCTTTTACACAAACAAAACTCAGATACAGAGCCACAAAGCCATACTGCATATAGTATAGTTTATCATCTGTTTTCTCTTATTGTGATCTTGCCGGTACATTCAATGTACTGACCTACACGGCTGCAACGTATCATGTTGCAGATATTTCCTCGATGAGTAAGAGTTACGATACAGGGTTACGGTCTACACTCAACCTGCCGATGGCGTTGATGGGACTCCACACCCGTTGTTGTTTCCGCTGAGACATATGAGGTATATATTAGTTTTACGTTATTTATACATGTGATTGCACTTTGATATATACATTGATGTACTGTGTGTGCCAGCATACTGATCCAGGGATGGCACAAATACACAGAGACTTGACCGTCTGAGGTCGGGTCGCTACATTTAAATTGACATATATGGCTGTTGATCTCTTTGCAACAAAAGAAAAAAGAAAAACATGTTACATTTCCTTCCCGGCTTAATGGTAAGCATCATCTTTGATCGCCTTGTACTCGTGAACTGAGGGTAGCTTAGATCGTTTGATTCTTGTGATGGAGTCAGCCCACTAGAGTTCAAGTCTCGTTTGGTGGGAGGAGATGTTTCTTTTTCTTTTAAATATGGCCCCTTAGGCCCTGATTCAGTAAAAAAAGGTCGGAGAGAGTTGTCCGGTTAATTAACGGAAAACAAAACAAAAATTGTCACAAACGCCCGCAAAAACAAGGCACTCAGGGTGCCCTGGCAACCCACACAAGAACACACACACATTGTCAAGGTTGCAACCCGGTGTCATCGTCATCACGGCTCCTCAAGGGTGACTCCGACTTCACCATCAACGACCATTGAAGTGCCCTCGCCGCAAACAAGCGTGCAGGCCTGCATCGGCCGATGCCAAACAGTCAACCACACACGTCGAGGGCCAAGCTTCGACTCTGTCGATGAGAATGGTTCTGTCGACTACAAGGCGATCCCAGAGGTGCTCATAGGAATAGAGTGTGCATGTATGCGTTCATAAGGGTAAATATATGTGTGTATATGTGGGTATCTGTGATTGTACTTTGTTAAAAACAAACATGGTACTCCGACCAGCCAGCCACCTCCCGCTCCTAGCTGGTATGGCACACGCACCTCTCATGCATTGTGGAGTACAGTACTAGGAATAAACAGGGACATGCAGCACACATAATCTATCCCTGGAACACCTAATTGGCTTCTCCTAATTGGCTTTTTTAGTGGGTAACTCTATTTAGGTTGAGCGTGCTATGTAGTGCTTATAGCAATAGGGACCCAGCCATTGTACACAATGTTTTCCAAAAGCAAATGGTTCCAATAATGTATAATTTTGAAAATAATTTTACTTCATTAATTATGAATAAAACAGTTTTAAAATACTAAAATTAATTTATTGTTTGCATGTTGCAAAAAAATATTTCTCACATATGTAAGAAAGTTTATGCAGTCTAAGAAAATATTTTTTATTTTCATAGAAATTAGAATTTATATATGTTTAGTACCAGTTAGTACGTGAGCATGCCAAAAGCATTCATTTAATTTAAGAAATGTGTCATGTTCTAGAAAAATGATCATGTACTTTAGTAATCATATACTTCCACAAAATAATTGTGCAGCTTTCAAAAATATTTGCGTGTTTAAAAATGTGTATGTAATTATAAAGTGATCATGTCCCCGCGCCCGCATATTCTGGACCGGCCCATCACATGGCGACGCGATCGCTCGCCAGGGCGCACTTGGTTCCCTCGGTGAACAGTTGACTAGTTGACCACCGCTCATCTGTTTAGCCAAGATCGCATCAGGCGATCGGAGGAGGCGACCGGGATCCCTTGCGCGCCGCCGGTGACGCCACCGGTTCCCTCTCTCTTCGTCGGCCGCTTCGGCGGCGGGAGGGAGGGGGAACCCCGGGTCTGTTCTCTAGGTGGGTGTGCGGTAGGGTTAGGGTTGAGGGAGACGCTGTCGAGGCCGTTGCGGTGGTGTCGCGTCGCTTCTCCGGGCTCCGTTCGCGGTCAGGCGAGGCTTTTGCCTTCGTCTAGGAGCCAGCGGTGTTGGGGATCCCCGGATCTCGTCGAGGTCGCGGGCTATGGTGGTTGGAGGTCCATCGGCCTGGCCGTTTGGATCCTCGTGGGCGATGGATGCGGGAGGCGAAGACCTTTCTTCTTCCTTATTGGTATGATTTGTTCTTCTTTGTTCTTCTCCTTCCTCTCGCGATCTTTGGTGGGAGATCTGCTTTGTCCGGGCGGATAGCCCGGCCATGCGTCTTGGACCGGTCGGATGACTCGAGTTCTCTTCCTTTCGGAAGGACACTTTTCAAGGTACTCAAAGCCAAAGATGGCGACAGCTGTTGCGGTGTGTTGGATTGATGTCCATGCCCTCTCGTGATGGTGTCAAAAGGAGGAAGCGGCGTGGCGGCAATTGTACCGTAGTCGAAGATGATGACCTGCTTGCGGTGGTTGCAGATCCTTCGCTCTGTGGGTCTTCTCTCAAGATTTAGGGATGATGACACAGGGCTCCGGAGATCTTTTTGTGTTATGGTTGTCTTAGAGTACTTTAGGTGTTCATGGTCCTTTGTGTTTGCGTTTCAGTGTGCTTGTAAGAGTCAACTTTGTACTGATTCGTAATTTGAATGAAGAATTTCTCAAAAAAAAAGTTGTCCACCGCTCAAAAAAAAGTTGACAAGTTCACCGGTAACCCTTGACTTTTGGTGGGAAAACCCCCAGTTGATTTTAAAAAATCGAAATAAAAGCATGAATTAAAGAAAGTTCATGGATTTGAAAAAAAGTCACAAATTCGTAAAAAGTTCAAGAAATAAAAAACATGATTTTAAATAAAGTTCATGGGTTTGAAAAATTTCATCGCTTTTAGAAAAAGATCAAAGATTTTAAAATCCTAAATTTGTGAAATTTTAATAATTATAATATATTCATGGATTTGAGAAAGTTCCCAGGATCCATTTTTTTTAAAAAGTTCACAGCTTTTAAAAAGGTTCATTAAAAGTTTCAGAATTTTTAAAATATTCACACATATAAAAAGAGAAAAGGTTAGGAAAAATCAAAATTTTAAAAAGTTCATGCATTTAAAAAAATATCAGAAATGAAATGAGAAAGGGGAAACAAAAACGAAAAAAAATGAGAAAATAAACAACAATATACCGAACAATCCCCACAAAACCGGGGAGGAATCTTCCCTCTCGTGCGCTCCAAGGGTCGGCCCATTTGGAATCAAAGGAACGGCGGGGGGGGGGGGCTGAAATAGTTTAAAAGCGGGCGCCAGGCGCCAAGTAGACGCGAGCCCAAATTCACCTCGATCGCTTAAATTGACATATATGGCCTTTGGCCTCTTTTTCAATAAAATACAAAGAAAAACATGTTACATTTCCTTCTCAGTTTAATAGTAAACATCACCTTTGATCGCCTTGTACTCGCGAACTAAGCGTAGCTTAGATGGTTCTTGTGATGGAGTCAACCCACTAGAGTTCAAGTCTCGTTCGGTGGGAGAAGATGTTTCTTTTTTTTTAAATGCGGTCCCTTAGGCCCTGATCCATTAGAAAAAAGGTCAAAGATAGTTGTCTAGTTAACTAACGGAAAACAAGAGGAAAATCGTCACAAACACCCGCAAAAACAAGGCACTCAGGGTGCCCTGACAACCCACACAAGAACGCACACACGTTGTCAAGGTTGCAACCCAGTGTCATCTCCATCACGGCTCCTCAAGGGTGACTCCGACTCCACCATCGGCGACCATCGAAGTGCCCTCACCGCAAACAAGTGTCGAGGCCTACATCGGCCGATGCCAAACAGTCAACTACACACGTCAACGACCAAGCAGCTTTGACTCTGACGATGAGCATGTTTCAGTCGACTACAAGGCGATCCCACAGGTGCTCGTAGAAATAGAATGTGTATGCGTACGTTCATAGGGGTGAATATATGTGTGTATGTGGGCACTGTGTTAAAAAAACTTGGTACCCCGACCAGCCAGCCAACTCCCACTCCTGGCTGCTATGGCACACGCACCTCTCATGCATTGTGGTGTACAGTACTAGGAATAAACAGGGATATGCAACACACATAGTACAGTATCAGTTCGCAGTAGCATCACTGAATCAACAACGAAGGCGAGCTTCTTTTTATAATTTTATTATTTCCAGGGCACGTGGAATGGTAGATCAGTTACTTGCCCGGCCGGCGGCTATATCAGACCCTTGGACGACAACACACACACGAATGTGCTACTACTACAGACCATTACAAACGAACGACTGAAATTAAGAACTATATAAACGTATCTCTGCTGGCGGTCGGTTCGCCAGTCATTAGCGATTGATTCATCTCCTGAATGCATGCGCCCGTGCGCGCATCGGCGTTCTCGATCGGATCAGAAAGCCTTGATGTAGCCCTTGCGCGGGGTGGGCGAGCTGATCTCCTGCTCCATCTTCTGCAGCTCCGCCAGCATCGGCAGCGTGCTCACCGTCAGCATGGCCACCGCCGGGTGGGTGCCCTCCGGCAGCTCCACCTCCTGCTGCGCCGCCGCCTCCGTGGACACGTCGTGGATCCCCGTCGGCAGCACCAGGGCCGACGTGTCGGGCTTGCGGTAGCAGAAGTAGAGCGTCATCTGGGCCACCCCAAAGAAGAACCCGCCCACGTTCGGGAGCTGCATGCATATGTTTTACACAGGAGTCAAGTACCTAAGTGCCATGGATATATAGCTAACGATGAAACTGATTGTGCAAGAAGACGTACGGTGACGTAGATGTCCTTGGTGAAGAGGCCGTAGAAGAACCAGGCGACGGCGCTGAGGGTGAGGAAGAAGGAGAGCGAGAAGGGCATGTACTCGGCGCTCTTGGTCTTGATCACCACGAACTGCATGCATGCATTATTCACCGGCCAGCCAGTTAGTTACTGTAGATCTCATGGTCCTCATCACTCAAACTAGAGCAGTAGTAGTAGTAGTACTTACGATGACGCTGAGCGGGGCGACGAAGACGGCCATGGAGAAGGCGAGGCAGACGCTGCCGAGGACCTTGACGCGGCTGGGCTGGGGCACGAGGAAGACGGCGACCACGACGATGAGGGCGAAGGCGGCGACGTCGAGGAGGAGGAAGAAGGCGAGGGCGCGGTGCCTGGCGTGCCTGGGCGCGTACACCACGTAGAGCAGGATGTAGAAGCCCTCGACGACGCAGCCGAAGGCGTTGATGGTGAGCAGCGGGCTGGAGTTGGTCTTGACCAGCGCGTAGAAGATCCACAGCATGCAGCTGAAGAGCGCCACCACGTACGGCACCGCGCTGAACCCCTCCGTCGACTTCTTCCGGTACACCCGCAGGAACGTCGGCCTGTCAACACATGCAAGTGCACACATATATGCATTACGAAGCAAACTCATGGTGATCACAACATGAGATGCATGCAAAAGATTAATGTGCTCGATGGGGCCGGGCTTACGTGGGTGCGAGGAACACCAGGAAGGATATGATGTTGCCTGCAGAAAAAAAACAGGAACGAGAAATAACCCTTTGTGTCAGTGAGACTTAATCATGTGACAAAACAATGGTTTGGAAATACATGCATGCATGCATGATGGAATCAACACTCGAGCAGCATGGATGCATGGATATGGATGCCTACCTAGGATGCCAAAGGCGGAGGCCCACGGGTGAGCCATGGAGAAGAGCCCTTCTGCCATCCTGATCCCGAGTACAAAGCACGGTAACTAAGCAGATCAGATGGATGTATCTACTGTGTGTTCTTCTCCTTCCCAGAGACTAGGAGGGAAGGCAGTGCTTGTGTGGTTTTTCCTATGGGAACAAGTCGTGTATATATAGCAGCAGGGGAGCCCCTCCCCATCCTCTCTAGCTCTACGACGACGAGTACGTAGTGGAATTCCAGGGCAGCCACAGTGGTGAAAATTCAACAAGTGTGCGTGAGTGCGTGGTTACGCGTGTATCGGTGTACCATGCATGTAAACATGTATGCATGCATCCTTTTCCCAGCCAAGATGAAGAATACGTGTATAGCATTCCGTTTGGACATTACCGGAAGCAAAAAAGGGCTATCGGTTACTGCCATATACTGCTGTTTACCACGTGTGTGCGCACGTAGCCTCTACAAGGGCATGTGATAGAATTGAAAGTAGTAAAAGAAACGTGCATGTACATTAATTCCACAGAACCACTGAGTACGTCGAGGCTGCTAACCAAAGCATAAAACGAAGTACGTATACGAAACTGCTTCCTGCATGATCCTGGTGCCTGATGAATGCACGACATCGAAATCCAGCGGCCGGTGCCCGATGTATGCACGAATGTCCGGCCATATTTAAGCATCGTCTATGAGTCAGTCCATATTTTGTCGTGTGTATAGCATGTTGGCTCTAGTATATATGTATGCCTTTACAGCACTTACATTACTTTAGAGCGGTTAAAATCGACGTGTGCAATAACAATGCCATGGTGCATCAAGTGGTATAAGCCTTGCATCACCGGTGGATGCATGCTCTGATCCATCGATCGCCAACAGGATATGATGCTATCGTTGTATCCCGCTGAAAAGATATGTGCTTGCATGCAACTACATGTAGTAGGCAGGTTTTTATTGTTTTTTGAAGGGTACAGGTAGGCAGGTAGCTGAAGCTGATAGCTAAAACTTGCAGCGAGTGCCGAAGTGGCCGCCGCGGTGAGGGCTATGCATTTGCTCCTCCGGTCAATGTGTGAACTGACATGACCTGACCCGACCTAGCAACCGACACGTCACACCCAGCACCCAAAGATGCAGTTGCATCTTTGGGTCCGTTCAGTTATTACACAACTGAAGTCCGGTTCATTAGGTCGAACGTTTTGATGCAGAAAGGATAGTCAGGGCGTGGTCTTTCCCGACTTTTTGATGCATGATACATTGCACCTGCATGAGCTTAACGATCACCGTCTTGTGTGATATTAGTAAGTTACCCATCACCGTCGATCGATGTCTCCCCTCTTCCATTTCGTCTCGTGCATTCCTCCTGTCTCTTTCACTTTACAGTTGCATCGCACCACTGTACGTACATGGAGCGAGGCGCGAGGGGCATTTCACGCGCGTGTACGTGCGTAGTTCGTCTGCTAGCTGGTATACATCGTGCATGCAGCAGCGGTGCTTTTCTGCGCCGTGCCACTGGCGAGGTGAAGAAACGGAAACGTCTGAGTGCTAATGTCACGCGCAGCATCGATGATGGATGGATGGATCGATCGATCAATTCAAGCTACTGTACCTAATACCTAGGCCGCGGGCAAATTATTACCTGCAGAGTAGCTGGCTGTATAAGCATATGCGGCAACGGGGGCCTTTTCCGCCTCTGCCACTGGCGAGGTGACAAAACGGAAACTCCTCGGTGCTCGTTTCACTGGCGCCGATCCATCCTGTTGCTGCTGCTGTTAATAATGCAGCTGCCGTGCTTTTGTTGCAAGACAGGAGAGATCGGTCGGCTGGCAAAGTCGATGGTGACACGAGTGGCTTGGCATCCATCCATGCACGCATGCACTGCTCATTTGGTCAAGCGGGCTAGTGGGGTTCGTACGTGTGCAATCGAACTGAGCAAGGTACGCGTGGATGCAAGCATGATCGAGCCAAGGTTCGGCGACCAAGTGGCACCAATTCCACCTAGTGCATGCTGCCAAGATGCAGAGTCAGATTCTGGTGAGGTGCAGATCAACTGCATGCATGCACAAGAATATACCCTCCCCTCCAACTTTCATTCTGCCTTCCATGTTCCTACCAGCACCGCGCGGCAAATTTGACAATTTGAACATGTGGACGAAATCAATTCACAAAATGAACTGCTCCTAAAACAATTTCCTTCGGCTGACCTTTTTGAGTGGCGCCTAACACGTAGGTGTCACACGTGCATCGCCTAGCTCTGGGACGTTGCACCTCTGTCCAACGTGGCAGCCCCTGGGCCCGCACCCAGTAGTGCAGCGCCTCAGAGCTAGGCGCCACACATGTAATGTGCAGCGCCTAGCCCTTAGGCACTGCATTGTCTATTACTAGTTGGCTGGCTGGCCCCCCTCCCCCACTCCCCCCCCACACACACCATGTTGGGGATATAACTACTGGGTATGACCCGCCCAGGAGGGGCCGGGTTATACCACTGTCGGCTTATACAATGAAGATGGCGGATCATGGCAAGCCTGTTAACGGCCCAAGACCCAGAGGCGACTTGAGGCTCAAGGGGATGAACCGCCATATGTATGACTTGTATTATAAGGCAAGCTTAGTTAAGTCACCGAGCCGGACACGTAGTATATGAGCCGCCCGGGACTCTGTAAGCCGCCGGGCATCAACCTGTGTATATAAAGGGGTGACCCGGCGGCGGGTTAACTCAAGAAAGAAGAGATCGAGAACCAGGTCAATAGGCTTACCTAGTTGCGATGGCTCCACGACTAAGTCCTTTCGCTAGGACATCTGGCGTGTTAAGTCCACGACAGTTGGCGCCCACCGTGGGGCCAGCGCACGGTGGTTTCGAGTTCTTGAAGGGCAACTTCGCAGGGATCAAGGGATACGCTGTGGGCCGGATGACCAAGAGTCGTCGCGACAAGCTCTACATTGACGACGCTGGCTGGGGCCCCGAGGCCGGCTTGATTGAGTACGGGTACCGGGTCCCCTTCGGCGGAATCAACGTCTTCATCGGCAAGATCGGCGAATCAGGCCCTGAGACGAACACCTGCACTGACATCATCGAGATGGCTCAGCGTGCACGACCCGCCAAGGTTCAAGCCGCCAAGAAGCGTGCCTTTGTTGGTTTCATCCATCGGGCGGAATTTGAGGAAGGATCTGTGTCTAGTGGTGAGACGGCCATCTACTCTGATGGTGAATCGTCAACCGGTGAAACCAATTCAATGTATCAGCTGCAGGACGGCTGGCTTGGGGGCTATTCCGATGGCGGCAGTATTCCGGACCCCAACGAGCCGCCGAACATGATTGCAATTTTCATGGCCGGTACTCAACCGACGGTCGGCTCAACGACCGCGACGACAATGACCTCCAGCTCAACGGCTGCGGCGACGGCTGGTGCTAGTGGCTCTGCACGCCCGCCGGCTCAATTTTTGACAGAGTTGTTGGAGGCTTTGGCGGCCTTGATGGGGGTGGACGTCACCCCGAACACTCAGGAACAACATAAGGTAGATGTTGTGAAGCTACGAGATAAGATAGCTCAAGCCAAGGAAGAACTGGCAGCTGAGAATGCTAGGATGGCCATGGAGCGAGTTGCGTTGGACGCTCGGGCTCAAAGAATTCTGGCAGAATCTTTCCGGCTTACCTTGGATCAAAACGCTTCAAATGCCATCATGAGAAGGAGACACCAGAGTCGCTTGCCTCCGGTTTACGACGCGAGGAATCTCTTCAACACGCCTGGGGCAGGGACCAGTGACCCGCCTGTGGTGAATCGAGCGGTTGAGGCACCCGTGACCAGAGCGCCGGTTCAGCCGTGTGATGTGAATCCACCTCGTTTGGATATGACTCCGCCTCGGCATGTTCCGACTCCACCAGTCCATTATTCTAACCCTTTGGAGAATATGATTGCTGCGGCGACGTGATTGGCGGCTCTCCCAGTTGAAGGCAAGTCACCGACAGCAGTAGAAACAGGGAGGGCTAGAGAGCTTCTTCAGACAGAAGTGGCTCAACAGGCGGCTTATTCTTATAGCCGCGAGCGGATTCACTCAACCCCTCGACCAAGCAGGAGTTACAGCAGCCACATTGACTCGCCAGCAGTTTCAAGCAGTGAGCAACACCGTAACCAGCCTCGTAGGCATGACCCGACGTGCGGTGGTGCTGATGCCCAGACTTTGGTGGATCGGGGCAAGGCGCATCGAGAGGCGGAGCTGGCGGCTCAACAGCAATCCCCGGTTTATCCGTCGGCGTCTGTGGAGGCAGGAGTGACCTCTAGAACCCTGGGTGTGCCATGTTTAGTGCCGGATCTATGCAACGAGCGTTTGCCTAAGGATTTCAAGGGCCCTCGAAAGGTGCCTAATTACACAACGGATCAGCCCCCAGAGGCTTGGATCGAGAGCTACGAGATGGCTATGGAGATGTTGGATGTTAGTGATGCTGCATGTGCTAAGTACTTCACGATGATGTTGGATGGGCCGACTCGTACTTGGTTAAAAGGGTTGCCCGCTAACTCCATTAGATCATGGGCAGAGTTGAAAACACGTTTCATCCAAAAAAAATTAAAGACACATGCAAGCAGCCCATGTCAATTCTGGATTTAGACTCTTGTGTCCAAGGTGAGGGTGAGTCGACAACCAATTGCGTGCGCCGGATCTCAGCTATTATACACTCATCGGACAGTATCAATTCCGGTTCAGCAGTCCTGATGTTGGAGAAGAATTGTCGTTTCCTTCCCCTTAAACAGAGGCTGGGGCGGCTGAAGCGTCACTGCAATGATATGGGTGAGCTCATGGCAGCTCTCATTAAATACGCCGACTCTGATAGTACTAAATATCCTGAGTCTGATGGGGAGAAGGCCGGTAAGGGGAACAAGAGTGGCAGTGCAAAGGGACAGCAGCATAACCCGGCGGGTCACGACGGCAATGGTAAACGCAAGGCTGAGGGCGGTTTAGACTTTGTGGCCAACACCAATACGCAGAACAATAATCAGGGTCGGAAGGGAAAGCTGCCCCAGCTTGGTGGGCCAAAGTTCAACCTTGGGGTGATGATGAATCAACCTTGTCCAAAGCATGGTACGTAGGAGAAGCCGGCCAGTCATCTCTGAAAGGATTGTTTCATCATGAGGGAATATAGGAATTCCATTTTTTTCAGAACAATCATGGCCCGAATGGCGGTTCAGGATCCGGCTCTCACGGGCCTGGCTTTGGTGGTGGCGGCTCAAGCTCTGGTTTCCAAGGCCAAGGCAATCAAGGTGGTTTTAATTAGTAGTCTGGTCAAGGAAATCAGCAGCAGCAATCTGGTTATCAGAGTAATCCTAAGTTGTTGAATAGTGGACAATATCATGTGTTCATCACGAGTTTATGCAAACAAGACCAGAAGATTCATAAAAGGGCGGTAAACGCAGTTGAGCCGGCGATTCCCCGTTACTAGCAATGGTCTGAACATCCTATTCTGTGGAGCCGCTAGGATCATCCGCCCCGGGTTGACGATCTGAGTCAGTTGGCTTTGGTGGTTGCACCTCAGGTTGGAGGGTACAAGTTTACTAAGGTGCTCATGGATGGAGGCAACAACATCAATATCCTTTACTATGATACCTCCCGTCGTATGAGTTTGACCGACAAGGATCTTAAGCCGTCTAATACTGTTTTCCATGGCGTGGTGCCTGGTAAGTCGGCATATCCGGTGGGTAAGATAGCTTTGGAAGTGGCTTTTGGTGATGAGCATGATTACCGACCTGAGACACCGACCTTTGAAGTGGTCAAGATCAAGATCCCTTATCACGCTTTGTTTGGGCGGCCGGCTTATGCTAAGTTTATGACAAGGCCTTGTTATGTTTATCTGCAGCTTAAGTTGCCGGTTCATAAAGGCACCATCACAGTGCATGGGAACAGGAAGATAGCCTTGGAGTGTGAAGAGGGTGATGCTGCTTATGCTGAGTCTGTTTGTGTAACGGAGGAGTTGAAGTTTTACAAAGATAATGTTGACCCAGGAGATATGACACCTTTGAAGAAGCCAACCACAGAGCATGACCCCTTATTGAAGTTTAAGTCGGCAGACGACACTAAGCTGGTTGACTTTGTTTCTGGCGACTCATCCAAGCAGTTCAGTATCAGTGCTAATTTGGATCCGAAATAGGAAAGCACGCTCATCGAGTTCATCCGTGAGAACCAGGACATCTTTGCATGGAAGCCTTCAAACATGCCAGGTATACCGAGAGAACTCGCTGAGCACACTCTCAATATTGATCCAAATTTTAAACCGGTTAAACAATTCCTTCGCCGCTTTAATGAAGAGAGGCGTAAGGCCATTGGTGAAGAAGTGGCCCGGCTCTTGGCAGCTGGGTTCATTGTTGAAGTTTTCATCCTGAATGGTTGGCTAATCCGGTGCTAGTACTCAAGAAAAATGGTACTTGGCGCATGTGTGTGGATTATACAGACCTTAATAAAGTCTACCCGGCCGATCCTTTTGCTCTCCCTCGTATTGATCAGATTATTGATTTTACGGTGGGTTGTGAGTGTTTGAGTTTTTGGATGCTTACTCTGGTTATCATCAGATCAAGATGGCAGTTAAGGACCAGGAGAAGACAGCCTTCATCACTCCCTTTGGAGCCTTCTGCTATGTGTCTATGCCTTTTGGGCTCAAGAGTGCTCAGGCGACTTACCAGTGGTGTGTTCGAAATTGCCTTCATAATCAGATTGGGTGCAATGTTCATGCCTATGTGGATGATATTGTGGTGAAATCCAGGAAGAAAGAGACTTTGATAGATGATTTGAAAGATACCTTTGACAATCTTCGGGTCTACAAGATAATGCTTAACCCGACCAAGTGTGTCTTTGGTGTACCAGCAGGCAAGCTCTTGGGTTTTCTGGTTTCTGAACGAGGCATTGGAGCTAATCCGGAGAAAATCAAGGCTATCACTTCCTTGGCTAAGCCGGCATATATTAATGATGTTCAGCGTCTGGCGGGTCGTATTGCGGCCTTAAGCCGGCTGGGGGAAAAAGTTATCCCTCTATACCAGATGATGAAGAAAACAGATCACTTTGTTTGGAGTGATGCTGTTGATCAGGTGTTTGAAGCCTTGAAAAAATAGTTAGCTGGGCCGCCGATCCTTGCTGCTCCTATTGATAAGGAACCCTTGTTGTTATATGTGGCTGCTAATAGCCAAGCTGTCAGCGTGGCGATTGTGGTGGAAAGGAAGGAATCAGGCAAGGAGTATCCGGTTCAGCAGCCGGTTTATTATATCAATGAGGTCCTCATTGAATCCAAGCAGAGGTACCCACATTGGCAAAAACTGGTATATGGTGTGTTTATGGCCAGTCGTAAGTTGAAGCAGTATTTCTTTGGTCATCCCATCACTGTGGTGAGTTATGCTCCCTTGGGGGATATTATTCAAAATAGAGAAGCCACAGGTCGGGTAGCCAAATGGGCCATTGAGCTTGGACCCCATGGTTTGAAGTATATGCCTCGGACAGCTATCAAGTCTCAAGCACTTGTGGATTTTATCAATGACTGGACTGAGCTGCAGATGCCTGAGGAGAAGCCGGCTAGCACATATTGGACTATTCACTTCGATTGATCCAGGCAGTTGGAGGGCTCGAGGGTTGGAGTTATTTTGACTTCCCCACGAGGTGATAAATTTTGTAATGTTTTAAGGTTGATGTTCCCTTGTACTAACAATGCAGCTGAGTATGAGGCCTTGCTCCATGGTCTTCGGATGGCTAATGTGACGCCCTCGATTCAATCGTACACTAATCATGCACGCAAATGTGTACGATCAAGATCAAGGACTCACGGGAAGATATCACAACACAACTCTACAAATAAAATAAGTCATACAAGCATCATAATACAAGCCAGGGGCCTCGAGGGCTCGAATACAAGTGCTCGATCATAGACGAAGTCGTGGAAGCAACAATATCTGAGTACGACATAAGTTAAACAAGGTGCCATAAGATGGCTAGCACAAACCGGATCAGATCGAAGAGGACAGGCCTCCTGCCTGGGATCCTCCTAGGTCACTCCTGGTCGTCGTCAGCGGGCTGCACGTAGTAGTAGGCGCCTGTGGCGTCTGGATCCTGGGCTCCATCGTCTGATTGTAGCAATCGAGTAGAGATAGGGAAAAGGGGGAACAAGGCAACCGTGAGTACTCATCCAAAGTACTCGCAAGCAAGGAGCTACACTACATATGCATGGATATATGTGTAAAGGCCATATCGGTGGACCGAATCGCAGAATGCCGAATAAGAGGGGATAGCTAGTCTTAACGAAGACTACGCTTCGGACACCGTCCGGCAATGCATGTAAGAGGACAACGGAAGTCCTCCAAGTAACATCATATAGCAATAATCCTACCCGCAATCCCCGCTCATAACCCCGAGCGAGAGCGACCACCGGTTGTATCGGCACTTGGAAGGGTGTGTTTTATCAAGTATCCGGTTCTAGTTGTCATAAGCTCAAGGTACAACTCCAAGTCGTCCTGTTATCAAGATCACGGCTATTCGAATAGATTAACTTCCTGCAGGGTGCACCATCTTACCAAAGACGCTTGATCCCATTTGGCGGACACACTTTCGGGGTCATGCCCGCCGCAGAAGATCAACACGCCGCAGCCCCACCTAGGCACAACAGAGAGGCCAACACGCCGGTCTAAACCTAAGCGCGCAGGGTGCGGGCCCATCGCCTCGAGCACACCTGCACGTTCGCGACGTGGCGGAAGCAGACCTAGCCCATCAGCGTCCGGTCCAATCCGGCGCGCGCCGCTCCGTCGCCGACGTCTCAAGTGCTTGGTGATACCACGACGCGGGATACCCATAACTACTCCGCGTAGATGGTTAGTGCGTATAAGCTCAGAGCCAACCGAGATCAAATACCAAGACCTCGTTAAGCGTGTTAAGTAACCGCTAACGCCCGACGAGGACAGGCCCACCTCTCTCCTAGGCGGTCACAACCTGCCTGTCGCTCGCCACAAAGATCCACTCATGGTGCTCCATCACCGACCGACTTTAGTCTCACATGTATCATGTATAAGTATATAGTATATACCGTGATCAACTCCCGAGTGATCACGGCCCGATAATATAGCACGCGCATGCAGACAAGAAAGTAGGGCCACAGATGAAAGTACTAGCATCCTATACTAAGCATATAGGATCGCGGTAAGGTAACAATGAAGTTACAAGGACGGGCTATGCAGCGAAGATAGGAGTATCCAAAGCAAGTAACATGCTACACTACTCTAATGCAAGCAGTATAGAGAAGAGTAGGCGATATCCGTGATCAAGGGGGGCTTGCTGGTTGCTCCGGCAAGAGAGAGGTCGTCGACCGTAGTCGAACCGCCACCGCTTGTTGTCGGTCTCGTAGTCTCACCAAGAGAAGAGGGGAAGAAACAATGAATACACGATAACAGATGCATAACGATGCATGACATGCCAAGAAGCGATGCTAGGCGTGCCCTAACGTGGTAAGAGGGTCTTGGTTTAGGGGAAAGCATCCGGAAGTTATCCGAATCCGGACGTCTGTCGAGACGGATGAACCGGAGAGGAAAGTTTGCAGGTTCGATAGGTTAGAGGCGTGTGGTGGACTTAAGCGGATCGCGATCCGGATTCGCCTCGTCGTTCGAGCAACTTTCATGTTGAAATTATTTTAATCCGGATTACGGATTAAAAGTTATGATTTATAAAAGGTTTTATTAATTTCGGAATTTTAATTAATTATTTAATTAATTTCGAAATTGCATTTATGACATCAGCATGATGTCATGATGACGTCATCATCAACAGGGTTGACTAAGTCAACCTCAATGTGGGTCCCGCATGTCATTCATTAATGGCTAATTAACCTAATCGATTAATTAACCTTACTTAATTAAGTTAATTAATGATTAGTGTTAATTAATTCAGAATTAATTAGTTTAATTAATTACCCAATTAATTTAACTAATGATTAGGTTTAACTAATCCGAATTAATTAGTTTAATTAATTACTCAATTAATTAATTAATTAATTATTTAGTTAATTAGTTTAATTCATTTTTATTTCATTTTTAGTTCGTTATAATTAAAACGTTCTTTGTGGGGTGGGGCCCCACGTCGCTGGCCCATGGCCAACCAGGCATGGCGGCAAGGCGTCTGCGGGCGTTGCTCGATTCGGGCACGACCAGGCGGGTCGAAGCGGCGCGATCGAGGCGGATCGGGGCTGGGCGGCCGGGCGGCCGAGGCCACGGCAGCGCCGGCGGTGAGCGAGCGACAGCTGGCCGGGAGGCGAACGGGTGGGGCTCGGGTTCGCCGGGCGCGTGCGGGGCGGGGTGGGGGGCGGCGAGGCGCCGAACGGAGGGGAGCGAGGGTCGGGCGCGCTTAGGGCGCCGCTGAGGGTTGAACGCGCCTGGGCGCTGGCGAGTGGGGGCCGAGGCACGGGCCGGATCCGGCAGGGGAGGAAGGAGAGGATCGGGGAGGGTGGCGCAGAGTGCGCAGCTGGAAGGCCGAGCCCGGCTGGCGACGGCGGGCGGGCCACGGCGTCGACGAGGGGGAAGCGGGGTCCGGTGGTGCGCAGTGCGAGCTGTCGCCGACGGGAGGGAAGAGAGGAGGGGTGCTCACCGAGCCGCAGGTCTAAGGCGGCGGCTCGGTGGAGGCGGGAGGTCCGTCGGGAAGTGGTCGGTGAGGCGTTCAGGGGCGGCGAGGCCGAGCGGACCATGAGGTGGCGGCCGGGCCTCGGGGGGGGCGCCGAGGCGGCGGCGGGGAGGAGGAGGGGATCTCCGGGCGGAGGAGGAGGAGGGAGGCCGGTGGCGGGGCCGGGGTGGGGTCGGCGAGGTGGAGGACGGCGGGGTTGGCTCGGTCGGGGCCTCCTCCGCCCGATCCAGATCGGTCGGGAGCGAGGGGGCGGCGTGGGGGCGAATGGGTCGGTGGCTAGGGTTAGCCGCAGGGGGGGGGGTTATGCGGCGGTTGGGCGGGCCGCCCATGGGGGAAAGGGGATGGGCCAGTGGGAGAGGGCCGACTGGGTGGGCAGGGTCTTCCCCCTCCCACTGTTTTATTTTATTTTCTTTTGTTATTTTTCCCTTTTCTGTTTTGGTTTATTTAAAATGCCCTGGCATTTTGTAAAAATTATTGCACCCCACCAATATTAGGTTAGGTATTTTAGAAAAGCCCGGAACATTTTAGAACTAGTTTTCAAACCCTTTTATCGCTTGTTTCATTTTTGATTTTGTTTTAGGACGGTTCGAATTATCGAGAGGTCAATTAACATAACAGGGTGATTCTTGTTGCATAACCATCCGGCGTTATAAATCTCCTCCATTACAAGAAATCTCGTCCGAGATTTAGGAGGTAGAAGGAAAGAGTGCGGATATTCATCTCGAGACGATCCTCGCGTTCCCAGGTGGCTTCATCTTTAGAGTGATTCGACCACTGGACTTTGAGGAATTTGATCGCCTTCTGACGGGTGCGGCGTTCAGCTTGGTCGAGGATGCGGACCGGATGTTCTTTATAGGAGAGGTCCTGTTGCAATTCGAGCACTTCATGGTCCACTGCTCGGATTGGGTCCTTGAAGCAGCGTCGGAGTTGGGACACGTGGAACACATCGTGAACTCCGAGAAAGGTTCGACGGAAGCTCCAGTTGATAAGCCACTTTTCCACGCCTTTCCGAATAGTGAAAGGGCCAATATAGCGAGGAGCTAGCTTGCCCTTGATCCCGGCGGTGAGCACCCTTCATTGGTGTAACGCGAAGATAGGCCTTTTCGCCAAAGTTGATAGACCATGTCTTTGTGATGACGGTCATAATTACTCTTTTGACGCGATCGAGCAGTCTTGAGATTCTCGCGAATAATGCGGACTTGTTCTTCGCATGTTGGATAATATCCGGACGAAGAGTGGACGTTCCCGATTTCGACCAGATTCTCAGAGGGTTCGCACTTTCGCCCATATAACACTTCAAGGGGGCCATCTTGAGACTAGCTTGATAGCTATTATTATAAGAGAACTCAGCATACGGAGAGATTCCTCCCATTTCTTGCGAATGAGATTGACACAAGCTCAAGCATGTCTTCGAGAATTTGGTTGACACGCTCAACTTGCCCTTGAGATCATGGATGAAAAGCGAGATTGAAAGATAAATGAGTCCCCATAGCTTCTTGAAACTAGCCCGTAATCTTGAAGTGAATAAGCTGCCACGGTCCGAATCGATAACCAAGTGGAATACCGTGAAGTGAAACAATTCTCGACATATAGAGCGTTGCAAGCTGGCTAGCGGTGATCGTTTCTTTGACCGCCGGAAAATGTGCAACTTTAGAAAGCCGGTCAATGACGACAAGAATAGCATCATTACCTTTCTGCGATTTGGGAAATCCAGGACGAAGTCCATTTCAACATGGTCCCATTTCCATTCGGGAATAGAGATAGGCTGCAGAGTTCCAAGAGGCCTTTGATGTTCTGCTTTGATACGACGGCAAACGCCACACTCGAAACATAGCGAGCAATGTCACGCTTCATATTAGACCACCGGAATCTCGATTTAATGTCTTGATACATCTTTGTACTGCCTGTGGTGGATACATAGAGGCGTATCATGAGCTTCTTGCATAACCTCCCGAGTCATATTCAGATTTTCCTTCTTACATGGCACCACTAGGCGGCCTTTGAAGTACAAGGCGCCATCATCGGCAATAGTGAAGGATGAGGATTTCCTTTCTGACGTCTTGTTTAAGCTTGTAGACCTCGAGTCAAATCCTGCATTGTCTTTATGGTGTCCACGAGATCGGGTTCAACAGCCAGGTAAAGAGGGAACCCCAGGGAACAACACGGAGATTCATCTTTTGGAACTCCGGAGGAGGGGAGCGAGTGCACGGAGGAACAATATGGAGGTTCACCGCTGAATTCTTCAACAAGTGAGGGCTGAACTTTGTGAACTCAAGGTGGTTGCTTGAGAAGACTTATGCTCAAGGCATCAGCCATTACATTAGCCTTGCTCGGGCGATAGGAAATACCCAAATCAAAGTCTGCAGTCTCCATCCATCTCTGCCGACGGAGGTTCAGGTCTGGCTGAGTAAACAGATACTTCAGACTTTGGTGGTCGGTGTAGATCTCGCAACGATTACCGAGAAGGTAATGTCGCCATCGCTTTAGCGCATGAATGACAGCAGCAAGTTCGAGGTCATGAACTGGGTAGTTCTCCTCGTGAGGCGCGAGCTGCCGAGAGGCATAAGCAACCACTTTGCGCTCTTGCATTAGGACACCGCCTAAACCTCGACGAGATGCGCCGCGATAAATGACGAAGTCCTTCTTAGTATCAGGAGGAGCTAGCACTGGGGCAGTCGTCAGCTTGTCTTTGAGTGCCTGGAAGCTTTCCTGACACTTATCTGTCCATTGGAACTTGACGCCTTTATGCAATAGATTAGTCAGAGGCCCGGCAATCTTGGAGAAGTTCTCGACTTAATCGACGGCAATAGTGGCGAGACCGAGAAAACTTCCGACTTGCTTAACGCTCTTTGGAGGAGTCCAATCGAGAATAGCCTGAACTCGTTCGGGGTTGACGGCAATACCATCCTTAGAGATGACATGTCCAAGGTAGGTTACTTCGGAAGCCGAATTCACACTTGGAGAACTTGGCATAGAGTTGATGCTCTCGTAGCTTTTCCAAAGACAAGACTAAGATGTTCAAGATGTTCTTCTTCATTCTTGGAATAGATCAGATATCATCCAGATAAACCACGATTTAACTTGTCGAGGTAATCCATGAATATATAGTTCATCAAAGTGAGAGAAGGTGGCTGGAGCATTGGTTAAGCCGAAGACATGACGGTGTACTCGTATGAACCATAGCGAGTCACAAATGCGGTCTTGGGGATATCCTCCTCACGAACACGGATCTGGTGGTAACCCAACCTCAAGTCGAAGTTTCGAGAACACCGACGAACCAGCCAATTGATCATAAAGATCATTGATCCGAGGAAGAGGATACTTATTCGAATGGTAGCTTGATTTATAGGACGGTAGTCTTGGACCAATCGGTTTGTCCCATCCTTCTTCTTGACAAAGAGAGAAGGTGCTCCCCAAGGAGAGCAACTTGGGCGAATGTAACCGCTTTGAAGAGATTTGTCGATTTCTCCTTTAGTTCAAGGAGTTCATGCGGCGGCATCTTGTAGGGCCGTTTGGCTATAGGAGTGGTGCCTGGTTTCAAGTCGATGACGAATTCGACAGCCCTAGCGGGGAATCCTCGAAGTTCTTCAGAAAGACGCCTTGGAAATCGCAAAAGCAGTGAATATTTTCAATTCCCTCGAGGGTGCGGCGTTCAATGCATTCAATGCATAGAGCCTTGCCTCAAAGATCTTGAACCGACGAGCATTGTAGCTACGATTTCATCGAAGGGTGCAGCAGATGGACGGTCTTAGTGGCGCAAACGATTGACGCCAGATGCGCTTTCAACCAATCCATCCCCAAAATGAGGTCGATGTTAGACGCCTTGAGGATAATGGGGAGGCATAGAATTCCAACCCTTCGATTTCCACGGGACGCCGACGCCAACCATGGAGGTTTGACATTGTCCCAATGGGGTTTTACCACTACCAAGAGTTCATCTCTTCACACTTAATGTCGTGCTTGTATGCAAAGTCCTCGACATGAATGAATGCGATGCTCTGAATCGAATAAAACAGATGCGTACTGAATTTACGAGGAGTGTACCCATCACAAGAGCAGGCTGGTCTTGAGCTTCGCTCGATCAACGTGGTTGGCCTGAGCTTGCCCATAAGACTTGCCGGTGTTGTTGCGGTTCAGGTGTTTCCACGGCCACCGCCTTTGGAAGGGCCGATTGATTCGGTTCGTTGCATTCTCTAGCACGGTGCCTCGCTGTCCGCACCAAGCATAAGCCATTATTGGGAGTGGGAACAGGAGCTTGGGGTGGTGGAGCTGGAAGCTTCGCTGCTTAGTTGTAGGCGCACGAGGTGTAGCATAGTTCTCGCTTTGAAGCGATGCATTAATTTGGTACATGCTGTTGGGAATCCATATCTTGCGCTTCTGCGAGGACGGGCCCAAGATGAGCCCGTGTCACAGTTGCGCTGTTAGAGCTCTGGTATTCCTGCAGACCAGTTTCGACATTGATAGCTTTGTTCACCAAGGTGGCGAAATCAGCAAAGTCGTGCACTAGCAGTGCGAGCTTGATGTCAGCTTGAAGGCCTTCACGGAACTTCTCCTGTCTGCGTGCATCAGTTGCAATATCCTCTTCAGCATAGCGAGACAAGTCCAAGAACTCTCGCTGATAGGCTTCAACAGACTTGTTGCCTTGGGTGAGATTGCGGAACTCACGCTTCTTCCGGTCCATGACCCCTTGAGGGATGAAGCGGGCACGGAAGGCAGCCTGGAAGTCTGGCCAGGTGATGAGTGTTCCAACTGGCAGAGTACGACGGTGGCTGTCCCACCATTGAGCTGCGGGTCCCTTCAGGAAGAAGGAAGCAAAAGTGACATAGCTGGCAGGGGCTACATCAGCAGACTCCATCTCATAGGTGATGTCACGGAGCCGACCATCGCATCCAAATGGCTGAGTTGAGCTGCGGTACACGCAGCTGGGGTTCAAAGCGTATGAAATCCTGCAGAGTTATTCCGTTTGGGTGCTGGTGCATATTGGGGCGAGGGAACTGTGCCATCATGTTCTCCATGAACTGGCGATTCATCTCGAGCTGTTGGACCATACCAGCCATGTACTCCAGGCGGTGGTGGGAAGTTGGCACCACGGCCACGACACTGCTGGCCTAACCATCCTGCTATTATATAACAGGTAGTTCAGCATTTGGGAAATTAAGCAAGAGACAGAATCATTCATGATGAAACATGCATAATGAAAGTAGCATGATGGGAACTACATAGTAGTTGGCATATCTTACAAAAGGAATCATGCATGGAGTTCGATACATAGAGTCCGAAGACATAGACTACTACATCATAGGCGGCACACGTGCTCATGGCGAATACATCAAATACTAACAAGCAAGTCTACATCACCCCACGATGATGCTGGAGGTAGTGTAGCTCGAAAGCTGATAGTGCGGCGGTGGATAGTCCTCCACGTCGGTGACACGAGGGCCGCGGATACTCTGGTGCTGAATCCGACGCCCGTGTGGCGAGAAAAGGGCCAAGTGCGCGGAGAGTAGCCTCCCACGCCCGCCAACCGACACCCCGGGCATCACGGTCTGGCGGGGTAGATCGCAGAAGCGCGCAGCTCTCCGGAACGGACAAAGGGTGCATCAGCGTCGAGCACGGTAGAGGTGCCGACGGGTGATGTACAACTCGTGGCGAAGAGCTCGGTTAGCTCGATCCAGCCCATCGGCATGCGTAACAAAGTTCGATGGTGGAAGGCTCTCTGGTGACAAAGTGGTGTAGGCAGCAGTGTAGTAACCCTCCTCACCAACATCGACGCGATAGCAATGTGCCCGAAGGGGAGGTGTCAACTCTCGATACTCGCACGAAGACGTGTCGAGCAGCATAAGCGACATCGTGGACTGCCATATCGATGGTCACTCCAACACCATGTGCGGTGTGCGGACAAGAGAGGACTCATACTCCGAGAGTAGAGGTGGGCGATGGCGCGGCATCGCTCTCTGGTTGTAGTCTGGTACTCCTCATAGGCGGTGTACTCGGGGTGCCAGCGATAACCCGGATAGGTCATCATCTCGGCTAGCACCGCAGTGATCCCGAGGCACCAATGGCCGTCGTGTGGCGCACGACCTGCCTCGTGGGTTCCATCCGAAAACAAAGACGCTTCAAAGGAGTCAAATGACAGGTGGAAATTGTTCAATACAATTCCAAAAACAACTAAGGCTATATCCATCTTCGGGTGAATGCGGTCACGGGATCCTAGTGATAGTTAGTAAAATCGTTTAACCCGAGTAGAAGAGAGTTCGAGCCCCGAGTAAAGGTCGAGGAGTAAAAGATCCTAATACCACCCGATGGCGGCGTGGGCCCGTAAGGCTCACAGCCAAGTTAGTAAAAGTTTTGCAATGTCTAGACTCGACTTCGCCAAGGAGTGTGGAAGGGGATTCCTACAGCAATGGCTCGATACCAACTTCAGACGCCCTCGATTCAATCGTACACTAATCATGCACGCAAATGTATACGATCAAGATCAAGGACTCACGGAAGATATCACAACACAACTCTACAAATAAAATAAGTCATACAAGCATCATAATACAAGCCAGGGCCTCGAGGGCTCGAATACAAGTGCTCGATCATAGACGAAGTCAGCGGAAGCAACAATATCTGAGTACGGACATAAGTTAAACAAGGTGCCATAAGATGGCTAGCACAAACCTGGGATCAGATCGAAGAGGACAGGCCTCCCGCTCGGGATCCTCCTAGGTCACTCCCGGTCGCCGTCCGGCTGCACGTAGTAGTAGGCGCCCCGAGTAGTAGTCGCCGAGGCGGTGGCGTCGATCCTGGCTCCATCGTGCGATTGTAGCAATCGAGTAGAGATAGGGAAAAGGGGAACAAGGCAACCGTGAGTACTCATCCAAAGTACTCGCAAGCAAGGAGCTACACTACATATGCATGGATATATGTGTAAAGGCCATATCGATGGACTGAGCTGCAGAATGCCGAGAATAAGAGGGGATAGCTAGTCTTAACGAAGACTACGCTTCGACACCGGTCCAGCAATGCAGTAAGAGGACAACGGAAGTCCTCCAAGTAACATCATATAGCAATAATCCTACCCGCAATCCCCGCTCATAACCCCGAGCGAGAGCGACCACCGGTTGTATCCGCACTTGGAAGGGTGTGTTTTATCAAGTATCCGGTTCTAGTTGTCATAAGCTCAAGGTACAACTCCAAGTCGCCCTGTTATCAAGATCACGGCTATTCGAATAGATTAACTTCCTGCAGGGTGCACCATCTTACCAAAGACGCTTGATCCCATTTGGCGGACACACTTTCCGGGGTCATGCCCGCCGCGTAAGATCAACACGCCGCAGCCCCACCTAGGCACAACAGAGAGGCCAACACGCCGGTCTAAACCTAAGCGCAGGGTGCGGGCCCATCGCCTCGAGCACACACTGCAAGACGTCTGTGACGCGGAAGCAGACCTAGCCCATCGAGCATTCCAGTCCAATCCGGTGGCGCGCGCTCGTCACGACGTCTGAAGTGCTTCGGTGATACCACGACGCGGGATACCCATAACTACTCCCGCGTAGATGGTTAGTGCGTATAAGCTCGTAGCCAACCAGATCAAATACCAAGACCTCGTTAAGCGTGTTAAGTAACCGCGAACGCCGAACAGGCCAGGCCCACCTCTCTCCTAGGCGGTCACAACCTGCCTGTCGCCCGCCACAAAGATCCACTCATGGTGCTCCATCACCGACCGACTTTAGTCTCACATGTATCATGTATAAGTATATAGTATATACCGTGATCAACTCCCGAGTGATCACGGCCCGATAGTATAGCACGCGCATGACAAGAAAGTAGGGCCACAGATGAAAGTACTAGCATCCTATACTAAGCATATAGGATCGCAGTAAGGTAACAAATGGTTACAAGGACAAGGCTATGCAGCAAAGTATAGGAGTATCCAAAGCAGTAACATGCTACACTACTCTAATGCAAGCGGTATAGAGAAGAGTAGGCGATATCCGTGATCAAGGGGGCTTGCCTGGTTGCTCGGCAGAGAGAGAGGTCGTCAAGATTGAGTCGAACCGCCACCGCAGCTGCGTCGGTCTCGTAGTCTACCGAAGAGAAGAGGGGGAAGAAACAATGAATACACGATAACAGATGCATAACGATGCATGACATGCCAAGAAGCGATGCTAGGCGTGCCCTAACGTGGTAAGAGGGGTACTGGTTTAGGGGGGGGAAAGCATCCGGGAAGTTATCCCGAATCCGGACGTCTGTCAGACAGATGAACCGGAGAGGAAAGTTTGCAGGTTCGATAGGTTAGAGACGTGTGGTGGACGAACGGACTGCGTATCCGGATTCGCCTCGCTGCTCGAGCAACTTTCATGTTGAAATTATTTTAATCCGGATTACGGATTAAAAGTTATGATTTATAAAAGGTTTTATTAATTTCTGGAATTTTAATTAATTATTTAATTAATTTCGAAATTGCATTTATGACATCAGCATGATGTCATGATGACGTCATCAGTCAACAGGGTTGACTAAGTCAACCCTGACAGGTGGGTCCCGCATGTCATTCATTAATGGCTAATTAACCTAATCAGATTAATTAACCTTACTTAATTAAGTTAATTAATGATTAGTGTTAATTAATTCAGAATTAATTAGTTTAATTAATTACCCAATTAATTTAACTAATGATTAGGTTTAACTAATCCAGAATTAATTAGTTTAATTAATTACTCAATTAATTAATTAATTAATTATTTAGTTAATTAGTTTAATTCATTTTTATTTCATTTTTAGTTCTGGTTTTAATTAAAACGTTCTTTGTGGGGGTGGGGCCCCCACGTCAGTGGCCCATGGCCAAACAGGTATGGCGACGCAGGCGTCAAGGCGTTGCTCGATTCGGCACGACCAGGCCGGGTCGAAGGCGCGATCCAGGCGGATCGGGGCTGGGATGGCCGAGAGGCCGAGGCCACTGGCGCCTGGCGGTGAGCGACGCCTGGCGTGGGGAGGCGACAGGGGTGGGGGCTCGGGTTCGGCCGGGGGCAGCGAGGTCGGTGGGGTGGGGGCTCGGTGGAGGCGGGGAGGTCCGTCGGGAAGTGGTCGGTGAGGCGTTCGGCGAGGGGCGGCGAGGCCGAGCCGATCATGGTGGCCATCGCCTGGGGGGGGCCGAGGCGGCAAGGAGGAGGAGGATCTCCGGGCGGCGAGGAGGAGGAGGGAGGAGGCGGCGGGGGGCGGGGGGTCGGGGCGAGGTGGAGGACGGCGGGGTTGGCTCGGTCGGGGCCTCCTCCGCCCGATCCAGATCGGGTCGGGAGCGGGTGGGGAAAGCGGCGCGTGGGGGCGAATGGGTCGGTGGCTAGGGTTAGCCGCAGGGGGGGGGGGGTTATGCGGCGGTTGGGCGCGGGCGCCCATGGGGAAAGGGGGATGGGCGCTGGGGAGAGGGCCGATTGGTCTGGGCCAGTGGTCTTCCTCCCAATCGCTTTTATTTTATTTTCTTTTGTTATTTTTCCTTTTCTGTTTTGGTTTATTTAAAATGCCCCGGCATTTGTAAAAATTATTGCACCCACCAATATTAGGTTAGGTATTTTAGAAAACCCCGGAACATTTTAGAACTAGTTTTCGAAACCCTTTTATCGTTTGTTTCATTTTTGATTTTGTTTTAGGACGGTTCCGAATTATCGAGAGGTCAATTAACATAACCGGGTGATTACTGTTGCATAACCATCCGGGCGTTACAGCTAAGGAGATGAACTTAAGCTGGGTGAGGTGTTTTGGTGACTCAGATTTGGTGGCTCAACAAGTTTCAGGCACTTGGGATTCTAAGGACCCGCTCATGGTGGCTTACTGTCGCGAGGTTGATGCTATTGCTGGTCATTTCAAAGGTTATCAAGTGGAACATGTTGATTGCCGGAAAAATGAGGCGGCTGATGCTTTGAGCCGGTTAGGGTCCCAGCGTAAGCCGGTACCACCTAATGTTTTCCTTGATATTCTGCATAATCCTTCATTCAAATTGCCTACGGAGGAAGATCTTGCTATTCCTGACCCGGAGGCGCAGTTGGTGGCGGCTCTTCATGCTATTCCTGATTGGATAGTTCCATATTTGGCTTATATGACACGGGGCGAGTTACCTGAAGATGAAACTTTGGCCAGGCAGATAACCCGGCGGTCTAAGTCAATGACTATTGTCAATGGAGAGTTGCACCACTGCAGTGTCACAGGGGTCACTACAGAAAAAAGTACACTTTTGTGATGATACGTGTTTGTCACCATAGGTCACATTTTATGTCATGCATGCACATCCATGACGATTTTATGACAGAATCAAGATAGTCATACCTGTGCTGTCGTAGAAGTGTTCCATGACATTACCAAAATTATCATCACAGGAGTGTCCACTTCCATGATGATAAATCGCGGGTCATAGAAGTGCTTTCGTCAAGGGTGACCGACACATGGCATCGACCGTAACGGTTTGCCATTAAGCTATCGGGTCTGGTTTTGGATCCGATAACCCGTTAACAGCCCGGACCAATGGGGATTTTCCACGTGTAAAATTCTCATTGGCCGGAGGAAACACGTGTTTGCTCACTGTTGGGACAGATGCCATCCACTCATTGGATAGGAGGCACCTATGATACGTCGACACGTGGCACGGCCTAACAGAGGCCCATTCTGGTGAAATGGCCGGCCCAGCTAAAGGCCCACTATGTTTTTTCAGACACTAGTGTGCTGGCCCGTTAACAGCCTGCCTTGTTTTGGGTCGAATTGAGGCCCATACCAGATCAGGCCCATTCAAATCCTGTCGTGTTTTGGGCCAAATTACGGCACATATCGGATCAGGCCCGTTAATAGGACACTGTTCTTTTGGGCCCATTCTAAGACAGGTTTGTATTTCAGCCTGTTAAATGCCCGTTTACCAGTTCGGCCCGATAATAGTTTCGGCCTGTTAGCGGCCCATGGTGCATCTGGGACGTTGTCGGCCCGGTTTAACTTTAGGCCATTTAATGGCCCATGCAGAAACTAGGCTATTTCTTGTCCGAAGTAACTTTAGGCCTCTAACGGCCCGTAGTCTTCGTGGATAAATTTCAGCCCAACTGGCCTATCGGCCTGTTAATGGCCCGTGTAACAGTTGGGCCTAATTACAGCCCGCATTGAATCTGGCCTGCTAACATCCCATCTGATAATGGCCCATGACACTTTTGGGCCTATGGCCCACGTGGATACCGGCCTGCTTAAAGCCCATAATTTTATTGGGCCAAATAGGCCCGAGATATATTTTGGCCTATTAACTGCTCATCCTATTTGGGCCAAACATGGGCCTTAGGCAGTTTCGGCCTGTATTGGCCCATGAATTTTTCGGCCCAACGCTAGCCCAATCTAGGTTTTAGCCTGTTAAAACCCCATGGTATTCTCTGGCCCAGCTGGCTAGAACTTTACTCGGGCTGTTAAAAGCGGGAAACTACTGTAGGTTTAGACTTGCTAATGGCCCAAGATGATTATAGGCCCACGTTTTGGCCCATACGAGTAACAGGCCGACCTAAAGACCGACAACACTGAGATCCACTGAACCTTCTGGCCTAAATTACAACATACTGACCAAAGAATAAACCTAGACTATACAATAAAGAAATTACGACATATTACATTCACTGGGAATCAAAGTTCGCTACCGGTGATAATAAAGTGCAACGTGACCGCGGATTACATAATGGGCATCAAAGGTCGCCACCAGTGCATATAAACGCGCCAACAAAATAATATACAAAACTGAGAGCACTTCAGAAGGCACTAGGCCTAGCCAGGACGGGCCCCGCAAGCAGCCAAACAAGCTGATGAGACCTCAGTTGTGTCAAAGATAGATGCTCCATCCCTAGCTGTATGGCACCATAGTGCGCAAGGCAGTCCTCTGACATCTTCCTTGCATCGTTGACTTCAAGTCGGAGCTGAGCTGAAGCAAGCCGTTCCGCTTTAAGTTGAGACTGAAGAAGTCGAACTGATTGAGGCAGCGGCTGCACAGAGGTTGTCTAACACCTGTTGGTGAGTAGCTTCAACTCACTGTCTTCATCAAGACAGGACCTTGGGTCCATCTCGCTGTCCTCAATATGGATTGGCTCACTATCTTCCCTAAAGTTCTGCCTGGCATAAGAGATATGACTCCGAAAGAGAAACAAGGAGACACGTAACAGGTTTCACAATTATATAAGCAAATAAATGGATCTGTTCTGCATAAGGAACATGTTTTTACAACTACAATTTAAAACTGGTAGTTGTTGCAAACATCCAATCATATGTAAACAACAAAGTAAACAACTGTGGAGGAAATGATGCCTATCCAAACCTATACTAGAATAAAGTTTGAAGGCTTGAGAAGGATGAACTTACATTACATGTTAACACGGGCTGGACAAAGCCCTTCTCCATGTTGATGGAAGGATAATTCAATAAATTCCCCAAATAAAATTCTTTATAAGCGTTGCCATTATTCTACATTTTGCAAAGAGTAAATATAGATCAAATAATATTGGAAGAAACAGAGGATAATGAAGCTCAGGTGAAGACTGATGATACATAATCAAATAGCAATTAATTAAGTACAGGTTTACAAGGCAAAAGGTACTGACAGAGGAATGCAAACATCAACGTGTGCAGTGGCATTGGCTTCATTCAACATTTTGGTAAGAGTAAATGTAGATATGATAATTTGGAGAAAGTGGAGGGCAAGGCAGATAAGATGCAGAGTAATGCTAGACAATCAACTATCTCGCGATGCAAGTAGAGTAATACCACCATCGCCCGTTATTACTTGTCGCTCAAATGGATGTATCTAGCACTATTAAGTTCTAAATACATCCAATTGATCAACAATTAATTCGATACAGAGGGAGTACATGACAACAGGTACTTACATGAGCAATCCAAAACTTCATAACCATTGTGCTAATTCTACATTTATCTAAGAGTAAATATAGATCTTATAATTTGAAGCAAAGGGAGGATAAAGAAGCGAACATTTACAGTGATGCTACATAATCAAACAACAATGAGTGTAAGTATGCTGACAAAGGGCAAGAGGTACTGACAAGAGCAATTGATACGTCTCCGTCGTATCTACTTTTCCAAACACTTTTGCCCTTGTTTTGGACTCTAACTTGTATGATTTGAATGGAACTAACTCGGACTGACACTGTTTTCAGCAGAATTGCCATGATGTTGTTTTATGTGCAGAAAACAAAAGTTCTTGGAATGACCTGAAACTCCACGGAACATCTTAGAAAAAATAATAATAAATCCTCGCCAAAGATGAAGACCAGGGGGCCCACACCCTGTCCACGAGGGTGGGGGCGCACCCCCTCCCTCGTGGGCCCCCTGGAGACCCTCCTACGCCAACTCCAACTCTATATATTTGCTTTCGGAGAAAAAAAATCAGAGAGAAGAAATCATCGCGTTTTACGAGACGGAGCCGCCACCAAGCCCTAAAACCTCTCGGGAGGGCTGATCTGGAGTCCGTTCAGGGCTCCGGAGAGGGGGATTCGTCGCCATCGTCATCATCAACCATCCTCCATCACCAATTTCATGATGCTCACCGCCGTGCGTGAGTAATTCCATCGTAGGCTTGCTGTACGGTGATGGGTTGGATGAGATTTATCATGTAATCGAGTTAGTTTTGTCAGGGTTTGATCCCTAGTATCCACTATGTTCTGAGATTGATGTTGCTATGACTTTGCTATGCTTAGTGCTTGTCACTAGGGCCCGAGTGCCATGATTTCAGATCTGAACCTATTATGTTTTCATGAATATATGTGAGTTCTTGATCCTATCTCGCAAGTCTATAGTCACCTATTATGTGTTATGATCCGACAACCCCAAAGTGACAATAATCGGGATACTTCTCGGTGATGACCATAGTTTGAGGAGTTCATGTATTCACTATGTGCTAATGCTTTGTTCCGGTTCTCTATTAAAAGGAGGCCTTAATATCCTTTAGTTTCCATTAGGACCCCGCTGCCACGGGAGGGTAGGACAGAAGATGTCATGCAAGTTCTTTTCCATAAGTCCGTATGACTATATTCGGAATACATGCCTACATTACATTAATGAATTGGAGCTAGTTCTGTGTCACCCTATGTTATAACTGTTACATGATGAACCGCATCTGGCATAATTATCCATCACCGATCCAATGCCTACGAGCTTTCCATATACTGGTTTACACTTATTTACTTTTCCGTTGCTACTGTTACAATCACTACAAAACACCAAAAATATTGCTTTTGCTTTCATTACTCTTTTGTTACCGTACCACTACTATCATACTACTTTGCTACTAAATACTTTGCTGCAGATATTAAGTTATCCAGCTGTGGCTGAATTGACAACTCAGTTGCTAAAACTTGAGAATATTCTTTGGCTCCCCTTGTGTCGAATCAATAAATTTGGGTTGAATACTCTACCCTCGAAAGCTGTTGCGATCCCCTACACTTGTGGGTTATTAAGACCAATTTCTGGCGCCGTTGCCGGGGAGCATAGCTCTATTCTTTGAGTTACTTGGGATTTATATCTGCTGGACACTATGAAGAATTTGAAAGACGCTAAGACAAAAATTTATCCCTCAACTACGAGGGAGGTAAGGAACGCCATCTAGCTCGCACTTGATTCACCTTTCGTTATGAGTAAGCTTCCGACACCTAAACCTGCTTCCGCTATTCGTTCTGATATGTCGCATGTTATTGATGATGCCACTTCTGCTATGCATGATACTTATGATGAAACTACTTCTATGCTTGATACTACTGTGCCCCTTGGTGAATTTCTTGATGAACAAATTGCTAGGGCTAGAGAGAAAGAAATTATTGAAACTGATTATATTGATGAAAGTGATGATGAAGATATGCCTGTTATTCCTAAAGGTTATGTTTTTGATATGGAATCTTCTGCAACTATTTTAGCTTGCAAAGATAGATATGAGCTCAAGAGGTTATTAGCTAATTGGAATAAGCAATCTCTTAAAGATAGAATGAAACTTGACCCTGCTTTTGCTACCTCACCTATTTGTGTTCCCGATAAGGATTATGAATTCTCTGTTGATCCTGATATAACTACGTTGGTTGAATCTGATCCTTTTCATGGTTATGAATCTGAAACTATTGTGGAACATCTTACTAAATTAAATGATATAGCCACCCTGTTCACTAATGATGAGAGATCTCGCTACTTTTACATCCTTAAAATATTTCCGTTCTCATTAAAGGGTGATGCTAAGATATGGTTTAATTCTCTTGATCCTGGTTGTGTGCGTAGTCCCCAGGATATGATTTATTACTTCTCTGCTAAATATTTCCCTGCTCATAAGAAACAAGCTGCTTTAAAGGAAATATACAACTTTGTGCAAATTGAAGAAGAGAGTCTCCCACAAGCTTGGGGGAGGCTTCTCAAGTTACTTAATGCTTTGCCTGATCATCCTCTTAAGAAAAATGAAGTACTTGATATCTTTTATAATGGACTAACTGATGCTTCCAGAGATTACCTGGATAGTTGTGCTGGTTCTCTTTTCAGGGAAAGAACACCGGATGAAGCTGAAATTCTATTGAATAATATGTTGACAAATGAAAATAATTGGGCACCTCCCGAGCCAGCTCCCGAGCCAATTACCGAGCCTATTCCTAAACCAACTCCGAAGAAGAGAGGTGTTCTATTTCTCAGTCCTGAAGATATGCAAGAGGCAAAGAAATCTATGAAAGAAAAAGGTTTTAAAGCTGAAGATGTTAAGAATTTACCTCCTATTGAAGAAATACATGGTCTTAATTTACCGCCTGTTGAAGAAACATATGATCTTGATCCATTGCCTATTGAAGAACCTCCTGATCCTGATAACCCGACACAGGTAGTAAAGGTAAATTCTCTCTATAGATATGATAAAGCTGAAGTCCCTCCTACTAAAATTGCTAGTCAGTGCTTGTATGAGTTTGATAACTTTATGTTTAAGCAACAAGACTTCAATGCTTATTTTGGTAGACAATTAAAACAAAATGCTTATATGATTAAACACTTGGGTGATTATATGGCTAATGTTAGATGAACTTAAACTCATTAGCAAACATGCTTCTATGGTTACCACTCAAGTAGAACAAGTACTTAAGGCTCAAGATGATTTGCTCAATGAAATGAATAGTAAGAAAAATGATTATGCTGTTAGAGTGGCTACTAGAACTGGTAGAATGACTCAGGAACCTTTGTATCCTGAAGGCCACCCTAAGAGAATTGAGCAAAATTCTCAGAGAAATAATACTGATGTGCCTAGTTCTTCTAAAAGGAAGAAAAGAAAATGATAGGACTTTGACAACTTCTAGTGAACCTATTGCTGAACCACCGAGAATCCAAATGATATATCTATTTTCGATGTGAAACACAACTGTAATGAACATGAACCTAGCGAAAATGTTAATGATGTTGTTCATGATGATGCTCAACCTAGTAATGATAATGATGTAGAAGTTGAACCTGCTGTTGATCTTGATAACCCACAATCAAAGAATCAACATTATGATAAGAGAGATTTTGTTGCTAGGAAACATGGTAAAGAAAGAGAACCATGGGTTCAGAAACCCATGCCTTTTCCTCCAAAATCATCCAAGAAAAAGGATGATGAGGATTTTGAGCGCTTTGCTGAAATGATTAGACCTATCTTTTGCGTATGCGATTAACTGATGTGCTCAAAACAAATCCTTATGCTAAGTATATGAAGGATATCATTACCAATAAGAGAAAGATACCGGAAGCTGAAATTTCCACCATGCTTGCTAATTATACTTTTAAGGGTGGAATACCAAAGAAACTTGGAGATCCGGGTGTTGCAACTATACCATGTTCCATTAAAAGAAATTATGTTAGAACTGCTTTATGTGATCTTGGAGCCGGTGTTAGTGTTATGCCTCTCTCTTTATATCGTAGATTTGAATTGAATAAGTTGACACCTACTGAAATATCTTTGCAAATGGCTGATAAATCAACTGCTATACCTGTCGGTATTTGTGAGGATGTGCCTGTTGTGGTTGCAAATGTCACTATTTTAATGGACTTTGTTATTCTTGATATTCCCAAGGACGATAATATGCCTATTATTCCTGGAAGACCTTTTTCTGAATACTGCAGGGGCTGTTATTGATTGCAACAAAGGCAATGTCACTTTTCTTGTTAATGGTAATGAGCATACGGTACACTTTCCGAGGAAACAATCTCAAATTCATAGCATCAATTCTATTGGAAAAGTTCCAACTATTATTATTGGAGGTTTTGAATTTCCTCTTCCTACTGTCAAGAAGAAATATGATATTCTTATTATTGGGGATGTGCATATCCCCGTTGAGGTAACATAGTGTTATTCAAAATTTCTCCGGTTCCATGTTATTCGGAATGAGTTTGTTAACAAGACTTGATCAACCTTGTTAATGAATTCCTTTTGATGATCATGAGACGGATGAAACTAGAAGGCACAACCTTCTGTACCCTCTTTATACTTTCTGTTATTTAGTTGAAATAAAGTAAAAATAGTATTTTTCTGTCTGTTTCCTGACTTATCCGTGCAATATAAAAATATCCCAAAAATAAAAGTTCTCAGAATGCCATGCCAATTTAATATGATTTTTCGGGAATATTTGAGGATTTATGGTGCAAAAATTACCAGGGGGGGAGCTGCCACCTGGCCACGAGGGTGGAGGGCGCGCCCCCTGCATCGTGGGCCCACGGTGGCCCTCCTCCACTTATTCCTGCACCCATCCTCTTCTTCTTCCTCCCACAAACACGAATATCTGGCTTAAACACGAGTTCCAGCCCCCGTTGCTGTGATTTTCGATCTCCTTGCTCAAAGCACCTCTCACAAAACTGCTTGCGGAGATTGTTCCTTGGTATGTGACTCCTCCATTGGTCCAATTAGTTTTTGTTGTAGTGCTTTATTCATTGCAAATTTGTGCTGCATAGGTGACCATGTTCTTGAGCTTGCATGTCAAATTTATATGGTTCCAAGTAGTTCTAATGCTTGATATAGGCTCTAGGTACTTGTAGGAGTAGTTGCTATCAATTTTATTGAAGTTGGTTCACTTTTGTTTTGAAGTTACTAAAAATTTCAGAAATTTTTCAGAGAAAACAATATGTTTAGGAATATGTTCCAAGGTGGTTCTTCAAGGAAGCAAGGCCCTATGCTTGCAATGCGCGATGCCGATGAGGAGCCCCCAAGGGACGCTCTCGTGAGGCCCTGTGAATGGCCTTCGGAAAATTTTATGGACCGAGCGGGAATCAAAGAAGAATTTAACGCATATTTGCATAACGCCGGTCTTGTGGACTTCGAGGCAGACAAATGCCCACAGTATCATGATCTCACTAGTTCATTTGTGAGGAGGTTTGAATTTTCATCTTCGCGTAATTCTCCTTCAGTCATGTTTGATCTTTATGACAAATCTTATACCATGGACTTAGAGGACTTTACTTTTTCTTGGAAACTCCCACCATGGGGTAGTACTGTTGATCCCCGTAAATATGAATTTAGAGACTTTCTTGCTAGTATAACTATGGGGGAATCTAGAGATATAACGCAAGCCACTATAGGGAGCATTCACTTTCCTGCTATACATTATTTTGCTCTCTTCATAGGTAGGTGCATAAATGGTAAAGATGAAGCATGTCATATGTGTGTGCTTGACCTCAGTATTCTTAGGAGTGCTGTGTTAGGAGACCAATCTTATAATATGGGAGCCATTGTTGCACGTAGGTTGCATCATAATAGATATAATGGAGATTTCTTTGGAGGAATTTATGCAACCCGCTTATCTGATTTTCTTGATGTGGACGTTCATGAGGATGATATGGAGTTGCCTCCTACTTATTTAGACTATAATGCCATGGTCCACCACCAATTTATCGAGAGGAGTGAATCACCTCTCCAGTATCGACTAATCTTTGACAGACGGCGTGTTGTCCGTATCACTCTCCCTGCTCCTGCCTTCTTTGATTATCAGGCAAAAGGAAGATATATTATTACTAGAGAGGAGGCAGATGAGTACGATAGGAGAGCGGAGGCAGCTCGCCGCCACGCTGCAGCTCAGGAGGCGATAGCCGCTGCATCACAGTACGAACCTAGCTACACCTACGGGTATTAGCCAGGCTATCCCTGGCAATGAACCAACTTAGGCCAAAAGCCTTAGCTTGGGGGAGTACGTATTTCCCACCGACATTACATTTATGTTCACACACACTCATTGCTAGATGTCGGTGCTCATACTCTTTCACTGTAATATCCATGCTAGTTTATTTTCTTTTTCCTACTTTCTTCTTGTGTGTTTGTTAAACTTTAAGAAAACAAAAAAAAACAGTGTAGCTTCTAGTTAGTTTACTTTTCTTGCTGTACTAGTAATAAATAAAAAGAAAACCCAAAAATATTTCCCGTTCTTCTTTTGCTTGTTGGGAGCTCTCCCGTGTAAATAGTTTTATTTCTTTTCTTTGGGGGTCGATAGGAGAAGACTATGATTAAATTGTTGAAGTGGCTCTTATATGCATTATTGTTGATTTAACCAAGAGCCCATATTGCCTTGTCTTCTCCTGTTTATTGAATGCTCGCAGATTCCAGCTTAGTCCAATGCACGTGCACTCTTATTATTATTCAAATCGTTCGGTCGTGCAAGTGAAAGGCAACTATGATGATATATGATGGACTAACTGAGATGGGAAAAGCTAGTATGAACTCGACCTCTCTTGTTTTTGTAAATATGATGAGTTCATCGTTCTTGATTCAGCTTATTATGAATAAACATGTTTGCAATGACAATTAGAGATCATAGTTGCTTATGCCATGCTTGATTAGCTATGAGTTATAATGGTTTACCTTGCGTGCCAACATGCTATTAAAATGGTTGTGATGTGGTATGATGGGGTGGTATCCTCCTTTGAATGATTTAAGTGACTTGACTTGGCACATGTTCACACATGTAGTTGAAACAAATCAACATAGCCTTCACGATATTTATGTCCATGGTGGATTATATCCTACTCATGCTTGCATCCAATGTTTATTAATTTTAATGCATGTTCATGACTGTTGTCGCTCTCTAGTTGGTCGCTTCCCAGTCTTTTGCTAGCCTTCACTTGTACTAAGCGGGAATACTGCTTGTGCATCCAATCCCTTAAACCCCAAAGTTATTCCATATGAGTCCACTATACCTTCCTATATGCGGTATCTACCTGCCATTCCAAGTAAATTTGTATGTGCCAAACTCTAAACCTTCAAATAAACATTCTGTTTTGTATGCTCGAATAGCTCATGTATCAACTATGGCTGTCCTTATCTTCCATGTTAGGCGGGTTATTCTCAAGAGGAGTGGACTCCGGTCCTCACTCACGAGAACATGGCTGGTCACCGGGATGCCCAGTCCCATGCTTTAGGCAAACTAAATCAAAAATAATTGCAAACAAAACTCCCCCTGGGACCTGATGTATGTTGGAGGCACTCGTTGTTTCGAGCAAGCCGTGGATTGATGCTTGTTGGTGGAGGGGGTGTATAAACTTTACCATTCTGTTTGTGAACCGCCTATAATGTGTTTAGCATGGAAGATATCGCCATCTCTTAGTTTTTATGTTGACAATGAAAGTATTCCGTTCAAAATATTATTTATCTCTATTTCAAAACCGAGCTCTGGCACCTCTGCAAATCCCTGCTTCCCTCTGCGAAGGGCCTATCTATTTACTTTTATGTTGAGTCATCACCCTCTTATTAAAATCACTAGCTGGAGAGCACAGCTGTCATTTGCATCCATTACTGTTAATTCATATTGGGTATGACTATGACTCGATCTCTTTTACCATGAATTACAATGTCTAGTCAGTCCTTGATCTTTAAAGGTGCTCTGCATTTATGTTTTGCGGTCTCAGAAAGGGCTAGCGAGATACCATCTTGTTATATCATATTGTGATTGTTTTGAGAAAGTGTTGTCATCCGAGATTTATTATTATGGCTCACTAGTTGATTATGCCATTGATATGGGAAAACATGAGACCCGAGAATTATTGCAAATGTGGTTAGTTATAATCTTTGCTGAAAACTTGAATGCTGGCTTGACATATTTACAACAACAAGAGCAAACAGAGTTTGTACAAGTTTTTCTTTTTCTCTTTCAGTTTGTCAACTGAATTTCTTGAGGACAAGCAAGGGTTTAAGCTTGGGGGAGTTGATACGTCTCCATCGTATCTACTTTTCCAAACACTTTTTCCCTTGTTTTGGACTCTAACTTGTATGATTTGAATGGAACTAACCCGGACTGACGCTATTTTCAGAAGAATTGCCATGATGTTGTTTTATGTGCAGAAAACAAAAGTTCTCAGAATGAACTGAAACTCCACGGAACATCTTAGAAAAAATAATAAAAAATCCTCGCCAAAGATGAAGACCAGGGGGCCCACACCCTGTCCACGAGGGTGGGGGGCGCCCCCCCCTCTAGGGCGCGCCCCCTACCTCGTGGGCCCCCTGGAGAGAAAAAATCAGAGAGAAGAAATCATCGCGTTTTACGATACGGAGCCGCCGCCAAGCCCTAAAACCTCTCGGGAGGGCTGATCTGGAGTCCGTTCGAGGCTCCGAAGAGGGGGATTCGTCGTCGTCGTCATCATCAACCATCCTCCATCACCAATTTCATGATGCTCACCGCCGTGCGTGAGTAATTCCATCGTAGGCTTGCTGGACGGTGATGAGTTGGATGAGATTTATCATGTAATCGAGTTAGTTTTGTTAGGGTTTGATCCCTAGTATCCACTATGTTCTGAGATTGATGTTGCTATGACTTTGCTATGCTTAATGCTTGTCACTAGGGACCGAGTGCCATGATTTCAGATCTGAACCTATTATGTTTTCATGAATATATGTGAGTTCTTGATCCTATCTTGCAAGTCTATAGTCACCTATTATGTGTTATGATCCGACAACCCCGAAGTGACAATAATCGGGATACTTCTCAGTGATGACCATAGTTTGAGGAGTTCATGTATTCACTATGTGCTAATACTTTGTTCCGGTTCTCTATTAAAAGGAGGCCTTAATATCCCTTAGTTTCCATTAGGACCCCGCTGCCACGGGAGGGTTGGACAAAAGATGTCATGCAAGTTCTTTTCCGTAAGCACGTATGATTATATTCGGAATACATGCCTACATTACATTGATGAATTGGAGCTAGTTCTGTGTCACCCTATGTTATGAATGTTACATGATGAACCGCATTCGGCATAATTATCCATCAATGATCCAATGCCTACGAGCTTTCCATATACTGGTTTACGCTTATTTAATTTTCCGTTGCTACTATTACAATCACTACAAAACACCAAAAATATTGCTTTTGCTTTCATTACTCTTTTGTTACCGTTACCACTACTATCATACTACTTTGCTACTAAATACTTTGCTGCAGATATTAAGTTATCCAGGTGTGGCTGAATTGACAACTCAGTTGCTAAAACTTGAGAATATTCTTTGGCTCCCCTTATGTCGAATCAATAAATTTGGGTTGAATACTCTACCCTCGAAAGCTGTTTCGATCCCCTACACTTGTGGGTTATCAGCAATGCAGAGCCCAGTATTGTTTTGAGATCCTTTGATCCTTTGAGAAAGGAGATTCATCTGAAATTAGTTTTCATACAAGAGAGAAGGTAAGGCACATGCAGAAATTTAGGAGTTCAAATTTTGAATTGATATCATAGACAGTACCTGACGCTAGGCTCTCAGCAGTTCTAATAGGGGCTTGGCGATGGAGTAGGGTAAAGTGTGGTACAGTTGGGCCTATGTTTTCTGTGTGCTGCTGATCTATCTGATTTAATGGTATCACCACGTTTTCCAAATACCTAGTTTGTACTCCTTGAGGATCTGCACTCACCCTCTTCCTTTTGGACATCTATTACGAAAGAACAACATTTGACTGGAAAAACATAGTATGATGACACATGGAATAGGTACAGAAAATGGATAGGTATGGCATATACTCATATATGATGCTTAAACTAAGTAGATGGTGTAACAAAGTAGAAGTAATGCAAGAGGTCAGATGCAAAATATGTGCGACCAATACAACCTTGCCAAGTTAGAGCAAGCACCTTGATGGGTGAATAAGATAGGCCATCCTCCACAATGCCAAGTTTGTTAGCCAGTGGATTGTTCCGCAATATTCCTCTTGTGCATCCACTCTTATATTCATTTTGATAATGTTCAATACCTGACATGCATGAAAACATAAAAACAAGTGAGATTATCTTTGTAATGCGTATGATTCTAATCCAATCTCGCCTCCTGTAAACCCTTTGTGCTATCTCTGAAATTCTTCTCAGAGATGCCATGCATGTTGTAATTTCGTGTGTGCATTAATATAATGTGGCCTACTACTCAAAATATGAGAGCTCCAGGAGTGATGATACTTCGCAGATGACAGCTTCAACATATAGTAAAGAAGAACAAGTCGACCTGACCTAACAGATTCAAAATATACTAAGGGAGAACAACTCGACCTGACCAGTCATCCGCAAATGTCTCTGCTACTCTTCCCAATCAGGAACATACTTATTAAAGAAGAGAAGAGGATCATCTTAAAGAAGAGGAGAAGAGAAAGCAGATTGAAGATATTACAAGTCTTTCTATACAATGTCGGTTGCCCACCCATGATGAACCAGAGCACACAAAGAAATACTATTCCTTCCGGTCTCTCCATATGTGGCTCACATGCATTTTGAAACTAAAGTAGGAACATTTAGTTGACCAATTAAACATCTCTCAGTTTTACTAATATCGGCATAATATCATATTTGAATTTGTACAAGTAAGCTTGTTTAGCTAGATGGGTGGAGAAGTGCTATTACGACACGAACCACGTAGTTTGATCATGGTCATCATAAAATGGGGAAACCGTAAGCATGATGAGTATAATGTTGACCGTTGCAGTGGGATGGCCGATATGAAGCTGCAAACCGCGCAAAGGATAGTTAGAAACCGATGTTTGCTTTGAAATAACAACTAAGATTTGGTATGGACAAGAAAGTACAGTCAACAAGTGACAAAGAAATGAAATTCTGTTGTCTCTATATATGTCACGACATGCATTTGGAAACTCAAGTGGGACCTTTAGCTAACCAATTAAATGTGTCTGTTAACTAATATCAGTATCATATCACAATCATATTTCAACAACTAAGCTTTGGAATTTTGAGTGTTGTGTTGTTTAGCAGTGGAGTAATGCTAGTACGACAGAAAGCACCTATGCAGATCATAGTAGAGTAGATAAAAGGGGAAACCCCTAAGCATCAAGAGTAAAATCTGGAAAGTGGAACTAGCTGAACCAGTGGGTGGCGCACATGCTTTTCAAAACGAACGTAGGAACATTAGGTGACCAATTAAACATTCTCTATTTTAATAATATGAGCATCATATCAGATTCGTATTTCAACACCTAAGCTTTGGAATTATGAGTGGCATGTTGTTTCGCTTGATGGGTTGAGGTCTTGAGGAGCAGTTCTAGCATGACACAAAGCACCTACGATGATGGTAGTGAATATAAAGGGGGGAAATCATAAGATTTACGAGTATAGTGATCATGCCATGGCGGATCTGAAGGTGCAAACTGGACAAAGCTACTTCGCAACCAATGTTTGATTGCAACTAGCCACTACCATTTGGTACGGACAAGAAAAGTACGGTAAACAATTTACAATCTATTTTCTGGGTGAGATCAATAACTTAAGAACATATGGAAGAGTACCACATCTCTTGCGACGCCGTGTAGGCCCCTGCTGATACGTTGAGGGTGCTACGGGTGCGATGGCTATCGGCGGCGGGGAAGAAGACTTTAGACGGCAGCCGGCCGGGTTGGGGGATAAATCCTGTTGCCGTGGACGAGGTGGTCGTAGGAGTGGCAACGACAAAGTGGACGATGGCGCCGATGAAGCAAGAGGACATGATGAAAGGATCCTGGTCCGGTGCCGTGGATGAGAGACGTCCATCTCTTGCAGTGGACGACGTGGTAGGGGTAGCGGCTCCAGCAAGGTGGAGGATGGGGTGGCGGACGGAGGAGGCTGGCCACAGTGGGGAGGTTGTTGTGGCGCCGACGGTGTATGAATGGGGAAATGGAGGGGGAGGGGGATCTCAAACTTTGGGACACGCTTGTCTGAAATGTGGGAAAGCTACGAACTTATCCCCCGTTTAAAATTTCGGACATCACGTCGCTTGGGGATAGGACGGTAATCTAGCATCTCCCAAATATTTGCCGGTAGCGATTTCGGGCGAGGAGAGGGTGTTTTGGCGCCCACGGTGTATGAACGGGGCTGGCAGGTAGGGCGGTTGTGTCACGTCAAAGGAAAGTTACACATCTGCCCCTATTTAAAAATATTTGCCTACATCGATTTCGGACGAGGAGAGTTTGTTTTGCCGCCCACCGTGTATGAATGGGGAAATGGAGGGAGAGACACATGTATTTTGGATGAGCTTGAATCAAATGTGTTTTGCCGCCCATGTTTAGCGCCCACCGTTTCTGAATGGGCTCAGAGGTGGTCGTGTCACGTCTGATTGAAGTTACTAGTCTACCCCTATCGACAACAGTGTAAATCCGGTCGATAAGGATGTCAAAGTGTCAGGGGTAGACAATAATTTCCATCTCGCAAACACTTTCTTCGGGCAGCCCACAAATGATAGTGGGTGTTTAGCCACTTCGTTCAAAACTTGGGAGAATTAGCATTCACGTTTGCCCTGGGCCCTAGCAACTAAATTCAAATCCAATTTGTATTCGATTACGAATATTCATAGATAATTCTATGTTTTGTTATTTATTTCTTCCAAACCACAACAAAGATTTATTCCACCTTTATATATGATTATGATTTATAAATGCCGCGATCTTCGAATTCAGTAGGTTGGATACACTTTGGGTCAAACGGTTATTTCATCCAATACAATATGCTCACACGAAAAACAGTTCACCTTATGTCAATCATACAAGTATTGAGGATTACCTCGCCTAAAAAATCGGATCTTTACAACACATGGACAACATAGGGGGTCTTACAACATAATCCATTCAGAGACATGACACAACATGCAAGTACAATAATCTAATGACAATTTCAACTGGTATCTAAAGAAGAACTGGGATTACCCTGGGCTTCAGATAGCAGAAATAGTAGGACCTCCTCCGTCTTCAAATGCAATATTCTTACTTCCTCCAATTCTTGGGTGTTGCATGCATAATGCGTGCGACTAATTGCATAATTTTCAGCCTCAAGATCAAGATTACCTCTTTCATGGCAGCCACACCATCTCTTTCTGCCTCTAGTAGAGCCTCAAGAACTATAATATCTGTGCTCAGACTGCTCTCCGGCGGTGTTGCCTCTGAAATGCTACCATCTGGTAACATGGATGGTGTACTTCTTCCACAAATAGATTATGGGGTTGTACATTGTGTCCTAGTGTGAACGGCATCCTGAAAGGTTTCCGCTAGACATTAGTAAGAGATAGTTATCGCATGGTCCAGGCAGTAAGCTTACATGGTAAACGACATACGAATTATTGCCAAGCATTGCAAGCTATATTTAAATTGTTCAAAGCAGCATCAGCCGAAAAGAAATTAAAATGGTAAGATGAAACTAGGGATGTAAGTGGCAAATAATCGACATCTGCCAGTCCCATCTAGTTAGTTTTTGCTATCTCCCTAGTTCATTTTCCTCAAAAAACAAAAACTCTTTTGAACTATCATACTACTAGTGGACTTTAATCATGATTAAATGGGACCCAGTTAACATCCCTAGTTGAAAGGGAGTGTACCACCGCTATATTTAAGTTGCCAAGGCATCTAAGCAGTTGAAATAATCTGAGAAAGCACTTAACAATGTGGCATCATATAAACTACGAAGACAGTCTTGTGATGAAGTTCAGAGGAAAAGTTAAGGACTCAAATGAACTAGGCGTGCATTTCTTTACGATAGTACAGCGAGCCATTGCGACATATTGGCCAACTCGGTATAGCCTAACAAGTAAAAAACAAGCATTGAATCAAGCAATACAACCAAAGCGGACAACTGAACTATTTGTAATTCAGAGGATTACAGGTTGAGGCACAAGCCAAGAAAGTAGCCCACACGCATTACATTTCACATGTACTAAAACACACAGGCTTACCATATGTTGTTGTGAAGCCTCGCTGCTGTTGCAATGTTCTTGGAAGATATCGTCAGCATCCCGTGGCTGCAAATCTAGTTGTTGTAGTCTGCACCCTCTATTTAGGTAAAATTAATTTTAATCGCATGCACTAGTTCTAATTGATCATCGATTGTTCATCTAAACTAATGAAAGAAGGGTGTGTGCTTACACGACAATATACCTGATTCACTCTATTTTTATGCTTGTTCAAGGTGCCAGCCCCAAAAGAACAAATATTTTGCTTGATGCAGTTGGCAGCTCCATAATTAATAGAAGCATCAAATTAGTCATGCAACTTGGGAAGATCAAGAACACACAAAAAAGTAATGAACAGAGGCTCGGAGCAGTGATATAATAGCTAGCATCCGAAAATGTAGGGTAAAATGAATAAAAAGCAGCGGAACGACATGCTAGTTTGCTTATGTGTAATTAAGCATAAAGAATATGAAGCAGTCTGATGTAACCAACAGGTGGCATCAGAACAACACCATTATCATAAATATAGCATGCAAGCAGTAAAATTGTAGGCAGTGATATCTAGGAAGTACAGTAATAATTAGGACAAAACTAAAGCATATTAACTATATGTGCACTAGTATGTAATTTAGCACATATAACATGTTCACTGCCAGAAGTATGGCCCTGTAGGTGCAAGCAGAATAACGCGTCTCATGAAAAATTGAATGATGCCCTGAAGAAATTCAAAGGTGCGGTGTTATGCTAAGAAAGTGAACGTAGGCGACGGCCGTTGGATAATAGTACCTGATTCTCGGTGGCGTATGGGTATCGTTGTCATACTTGATAGCTAAGGATCATCGATGGTGCCCGTGTTGCGGTTGAGTTTGGGCCGGCTGTCGCCATCGCTGAAGCGGCTCCGGTGCTTCGGTTGCGGCGCCTGTCGACATACAAGAAAGCTCATCTGTGGTAAGTGAATAGTTGCATGATAAAGAAGAGAAAAACTGAAGGAGTACAAATCAGAATAACCTGATGAGGCTGCGGCATCAGTAAAGCAGGGACGGTGGAGTTGAATATGGCGTCCGTGGAGCGGGTCCGATGCAGCGGACGAAGGCTTCGGCGGGCGCGATGTACAGTGCTTTCGGTGAGGCAGATCTGTTGCGGCGGACGAGGGCTTGTATGAAGGGCCAACGATGGGGTGGACGAGGGAGTAAGTGAAGGGCCTACACTGTGGTGGACGAGGGCGCTGGCTAAGCAGATCCGGTGCAATGGACCATGATGGCGGTTAAGGAGATCTGGAGCGGTGGACAAGCCAGTCACTGAAGCGGCTCCGGTGAAGTGGTGATTTGGCAGTTGGGGGTTGCAAGGTGCGCAAGGTAGATCCGGCGGGGTGTGAGGTTCGCCGCTGCGGCGGAGGACTAGATTCGGCGGCTTGCCGTGGTTGGGGGTCGGGAGGGGAAGGGGAGGGGCTCTGGGGAAGAATGTTGGGGGCAAAGAGGGGAGAACAATGGAGTTACCAAAGAAGCCCTTTTCCGTTCATGTGGCAGGGGTAAAACAGGAATATCGCAGGGCTAAACTTTCGGGCACGAGATATTTTGATGTGAGCGGGAAGTTTGAAAGCTTTTGGCGCCTGAAATTATAAGTGTTCTGCTCTTGTACGGCCGACTATGATATCATGGCCGAGAACTTATTTGTTTTGCATGCAAAAAAAAGTGCAAGTTTTGAAAGTCAATGTCTCCAACTCAAAACTTAGATTGTCCATTCAATTCAAATATGGATCATTGAGCTACTACAAGCAAATACCATCATACAGTCCAATTCAAATGAAATTCCAAATGTGCTTATCCTAAATATGATGACAAAAGCAAAAATATGTATGTGTATGAATAAAGTGGATGATTATAAAGTTTGAACATGCCCGTATGTATATATCTCTAGGTTTGATATATGAATTTGAAATCACGAAATCCTGGCTTAAAAAATGTACCTCCGTTTAAATGAATTACAAAAGCTAATGATGGAGTCGAATTCCAAAATTCCAATCTTAAGTTTGTAATTCTGGTACATCAAGGTATATCACACATGTTCAAAAGTATCGTTATCTCATAGTCCAAACCGTGAAACAAATTGATCAACCATGAGTGCACACACTATTGACCATATATATCTCAATTACGGTAAAGTCCCTCAAACATAGAATCCTCACTCTTTATCTGAAACCAACCCCCCCACCCCACCCCGTCCTCCTCCCCTCCACACACACACAATTCATTCTCTCCCCCAGACACGAACACACGAGCACATTAACATCCCCCTCTCTTCTAAAGTCTGGACCCCAATATAGGTCTCTTATCACTTTGTCTCTCGGGCATGCACACATCTCTTCCCCCACTCTCTAGGTCTTCCGACATCTCTCTTTCCCAAGCACATGCACTATGTAGAGTGTATCTTTCCCATACACACAAAACGTCGCCCCCAAACGTCTATCTCCCTAGTTATGTGGTTCTCGCACACTCACCTCACACACCACCCCCACTGCAAACAAGCACACTTTGTCTCCTTGTGCACCACTCTCCTCTTTCTACCTCTCCCACATGTGGACCCGCCCCAACTCCTTCCCTGTATACATATATGTCGTGACTCTTTCCATGGCTCCCTAATGTATCATCGTTCTCAATCTCGCACGTTGTTCTCTACACCATCTCTTCTAGATCTCTCATGAAGTCGCTATCACACACACGATGACTCGCTTCCCTTGCATCTCCGTACATAGGCCAATTTCGAACAACATCAACATTGTCTCCCTATCTATACGCCACTTATGGAAACAAACGACCCCTCTCTTCCTCTCTCTCTCTCTCTCTCTCTCTCTCTCTCTCTGTGTCGCTAGCTCTCTCTCTCTCTCTCACTCACTCACTCACTCTCACACCCCTCTTCCACACACACTCGATGTCTCTTCCAAATAGTCTGCTCCCCGCCCGCATCCTTGCTATCCCACTACTACACATGCCTTTGTCTCTCTTTGACACACATGTCACACCATTCCCCCTTCCCTTATACTAGGTTTACATCATTAGTGGTCTCTCTACTCCACATACACACGCTCCCACTCACACACAAATGCGCGCACAAACACACATAGACACGCACAAACACCCATATATCTGGATCCTTCTTTTTAGACACACACCCTTGCATATTTTCTCCAGCTCTAGGTATGTATATACCCCCCCCTCTTTAGCTCAGATGCACACCAAAATTCTCCATCTCTCTAACTCACACATCTCTCCCCATGTCCGCATGTGTATCTCACACACTCACTCTCTGATTATGTCTATGTGTCTCCACGTTACACAACACAAAGCCCCATGTACATGTGTCTCTCTATCCTCCACACACATAGACACAAAGAATCTCTTATCATTGCCTCAGTCTTTAGACATATCACACACGCACACTCTCTCTCTCTAGCAAACACGCTCAACAAGGGTTTCCCCATGAATAACTTGCCATCTATTCATCAACAGTCCTGGCAGTACGGCGAACACGAGACGTGAAAAAGAATAAATGTACACGTGCGTAGACCACCTAGTATGACTACTAGGACTAGAGCAAGCCGAAAGCGCGTCGCCGTCACCCCCTCCTTATCGGCGACAGGAAAACCTTTGTTTTACACAGTCGAGAAGTCATTGTGCTAAGGCCCCACATGCTGAGCCATTGAATATAATGTAGATCCTAGTTTATGGAAACAAGTATAGATAATATGTTTGTATCTCCATACTTATATTTCTTCTCTTATAAATAAACCGAGTTGGTGATGATGGTATGCGTGCCATCTTGCAATATAGACCATCCGATCTATATCTGATGGATGGCAATTAAACTAAAAGATACCCGCACCTCTCTCCACATTTGCAGATAAGGCCTTCCCTCGTTCATCCTTATCTCCAACAACCTCATTGCTGAGCAATTAAAAAAGGAAGCCTCTGGAACAAATTGGCCTGGTGGCTGCTGCTGGCATCGTCCATCCCGATGCCTCCGCTCCGTCCGACCACCAATCACCACCACGCCCCACTCCTCTTCACCTTATCCCCTCTTTCTCGAGATACCATTAGTTTTTACACATGGGATTACTCCCGCATGCGTCAATCACAACAAGTGTTTTATAAAAAAAATGCATCTTGATGTTCCGTGCAATGCACGGACATCTTGCTAGTACTCCTACAAAAGACTAAGTTGGTGATGATGGTGTGTCTGACATCCGTCATTTCTGACCATTAGATCTACATCTAACGACTGTGAGGTAAGTTATTGCCTTTTCTCACCAACATCCCACTTCTCTACTAATTTGCAGAAAAACCCATAATTAGTATCTTAAAACCAACCACACCCCTCCCTCACCTCACCAAAACAACCTAAGGAATATTTTCTGATTGAAACATAATATATCTCTAGTGATATATGTATATCAGAATTAGACTGTTTTGTATCAAGTTTGTGAATAAGTATTATTCTAATTATGATCCGTTGCAACACACGTGAACATTGCTAGTATTTCCAACCATGCAAAAAATGCTAGTATTTCCATAGTTACGAGTTTTCCATCAAGATATTACTCACTCATGGTTGATATTTACTTTCAATCACGTAACATGGGCACTATGTAACTAGCCTTGCTTATTGGCTTCCAAAGCTTAACTTTCACTCATACTTACAATATGTAGAGTATTTAACAAAAAACTACCACTTTCAACCAGCCCTAGGAAGAATCTATTGTACAAAAAATAGCAAAAACATACCCAAAAATTCTTAATCCACGCCAAAAACTACTACCTAGTGCCGATTAGGCTCGTTTAAACCCGTTTATGACAGGGTTGGCCCACACGTCCGTGCTGACGAGGTAGCTTAAACCAACACATGTTGTTTGACCGTTGACATGAGGGACCCACATCTGACCTTCTATCCTGTTATTCCCCCCTCAAATCATTATTTTTCCTGAACATTACTTCAAACAGTACTGATGCGTGTTCGCCGGTGGCGCCGATGATGAGCGAGTTGGCCGCCGCTCCGCCGGTGGGCCAGACGCCGCGCTGGCCTCCGCTCGGGTTGGCAGGCTGGCCCGAGCGTGACTCATGCGCGAGCAAGGCGCCGCGCTGGCCTTCGCTCGAGCCAAATGGCTGGCCTTAGCGCAGCCCTCGTGAGCAAGCCGCCGCGTCGCCGTGCCAATCTAGCTAGCAAACCTTGCAGACAAGCAGCTGGACGGAGCCGCAAGAGCAGGACGGAGCTGGCATCCGGGCTGCCGCAAGATGGGCTCCGCACCACTGGCAGTTTTGACCTCGCCTTCTGCCGGTGGTGGTAGTTGCGTCCCATGGCCGAGTATGACTAGGTGGACGGGCCGGAGGTAGGAGGTCACTCGGGGATTTTTGTGCAGACTGACATGCAGGTCCCACAAGTCATAACACCTAACTTGCCGGTCGAATAGAAGGCGTTGACTTAAGGGGCGACATGGGTTGAAACGTGCCTATAATGGCACTTTCTATAGTAGTCATTTCTTGGTAGGGCTGGTTGGTAAGGGCATGTACAATGGTTGATAATGTAGTCTTATCTTAAGTCTGCCACGTATGCAAGTGGTAGTAGTTTCTTGGCATTATTAGTGGTTTCTTGGCATTATTAGTGGTTTCTTGTAAGGAACAATGTACTACTAGCGACAAAAGTTGATTCTAGGTTGCGTTGTACTCCAACGAGTACTACTAGTGGTCGGGGGTGTGTATACCTCGTTTTGTGGGTTCGATCCCGGCCGAACACACCTGGGATTTTTTTAAATAGTAACTTTGCTGCGAGCCAATATTGTACACGGGTAGTTTGAGTTTTGAAGTCAAACGGACGTGTCGCACCACAATCTCGGTGCAATAGATAGCCCAACCACGTGAACGGGTTTTCCTTCCCATCATCTTGTTGCTCGCGTGCTCGCCCTAGCCGCACCTCGCTTGCAGCTTCCTCATCAGCTAGTAGCATATTTAAACTAGCGCCTCCAAATTAAGCCCGAGGAGCCGGAAAAGCCTGGTGCGGCATTGGGAACTGTGCAATATGCTCTGTACGTAAACTGCTAGTACTCTACTATTCTATAGCTTGTGGCGTTACACGCATGGACTTCACTCCATTATCGTCTCTATAAAAAAATCCTCTTGACGTGATTTTTTTTGAAACGGAGGCAAAAGCTTTGCCTCATCTCATTCATAAAGAAGGAACTACTAACAAAGTTAGACGAGATCCATTACACCTCCACAAATGGAAGCGAAAAGTCTAGTCTCGCTGTATCAAATAACTCAAATGTTCTGCCCCCGCAGTAACCATCGCGAATAAACAGGCTGCTAGTGTGTGCGTGAGAGGAGCGGCTGAGTAGGCCAACTAAGCGCTTGAATAGAGCACCGAGAGTACCCACTACGCAGGTGTACTTTTCCTGCGTTGATAGTACAGCGATGGTTCTAGAGAACAGTACTACCCTCCACTTACAACTGTAGCTCCTTGGCCCTGAGATTCAAGAGTTCAAAATACTAGAAGTACAGTACTACATCGCACTACTAGTTGAGAAATTAGTACTAGTACTGCTACAGTATGAGTACGTAGTAAATAATAGCCTCACACCTTCGCTAAGGAAAGATCGAGGAGCTACAGTTGGAAGGGACGAGGCCCTGCGGTTACTACGCTCTTATCTCCTCCTCGCCAATTCCCCTTCCCCCGAAGACAAGGCAGTTCGTCACTGCTCCCATGGATTCGCCAGGCGGTTCTCCTCCTCGTCGGGGCTGGGAGACCTTGGACGGCGATCTCTGGGAGAAATCGCACGCCGCTCTGATGTCCTCACCGCCACAAGACTCGGTGCTTCCTGCACCAACTTTTCCAAGACGGTGCTTAAACAGTCTTGGGAAAAGGCCATGCTTGTTGGTCTTCCATGCGTTCTCGAGGAGAAGATTCTTCTATGGGACAATCCTTCAAACAGTCCACCGCTCCTTGGCCATGGTTGCACGTTGACTCCGCTAGAGTTGCCGACGTTGAGAGGTAGTCGGATTTTGTCCGATGAGCAGGTCAGTCATGGAGTTTGATCATGTAGTACTTAGCTATTCCATTTCCATCTCGTAATTTCTCTGCTGCCCACCGTCTTATATATAGGTCTGGGTCGGCGCCAACAAAGATTGGCTTGCATACCTCTAGCCGGATATCACCATCATTTTGCACAACATCCACAGCAGTGCGGCCATTCCCGTAGTCCCCTTCTCCACCATTGGGATCGGCCTTCCGGACCGGCTGGGCTTGAATACGTATGATGATGCCAACATGAGATTGAAGAAGATAGCAATTGCGGACCATCCGACAAAGCGACGCAGCTACAACGATTACTATCTCATCGCGGTGTTCAACATAAGGATTGCCATCAATACAAGAGGCAGTAACGGCAGACAGGGCAGAGGCTGGCACATGTTGGCCGTGGTAGATTTGTACCCCTACATGTTCGAAGACGCTGTGTTCCATCTAGGCCGCATCTTTGCGGTGACAAGCCAGGGGACTTGTTTCATCTGGTTGCCATCCTACGGTACGGGAGATTACAATTAGAATGCACAAACCATCATTTGCATCCCTAATGGTACTCCATTATTTTGCAGGGACCAGTCATCCCTCGATCAAAATAAGATCGCCGATCCTGGATGTGCATTTGCATCTGCGATTCGGTCTAACCTGGAACCTTGTAGCTGACTTTGGCATATTGGGATCAACTATCTTAGCACCGTTACCCATGGTACCACTGATGTGCAACATGGTCACACAATCTACCACGATTGGACCATCACCATCTACCCAGGTATTCCATTTAGTATTATATTTTTAACCCTCTCGCCTTCTCTTTCATTGTTATACTACTTACTAGTACTAGTAGGAGTACTTTTTACCTTGGAGGACGTGTATAGCTAGCTAGGCCCTTGAAGACTTGAACCCGCTAGCTGCCACCATTTTTGTTTTTCCATGTCTTACTATCTCATCCATGCAGCCAAGAGTGGCTATATAAAATAAGCCAGTTATTTTACTTCCTCTATACTGGAGTAGTACTATTTGCTGCACAGTATTACAGACCGCCATATTTGAGCACAACATTAATATCCATGGACCTTGACTATGTACGTCACCATGTGTCCAGATCTTAGATGTCGTGTGTACCAGATGAACGACGCCGAGTTCGAGCCCCGTGATGCAACGTGGGTGTTGAGGAACACTCTTGGAGAGTACTCGCTTTTCATTGGGGACAGCTACCCATTGTGAAGCGGATGCCACCTTCCGTGCATGACACCGAAGGCCTACCATTCATGAAGCATGGTTGTGTCTTCAGTGCGCACTGCCGGATGAACGACATGCTGGGACACGCTATCCCTGATTTATGCCGCTTCAGCTTGGATGAGTCTCCATCGTGTGGAACCGGACTAGAAAGCTGCAACAATGATTCCCATTGCCCACCGTTATGGATCGTGCCATCCATGAAGAACAACTGGGATTGGAACCTGGAGGAGGACATGTAGCCCATCTATAACGTGTAAGTGGAGTATGGTAAATTGTGAATGGTAGCGCTGTGAATATATGTAGACTAGTCATGCACAAATTTATCACATGAACTGGAGATGAACTTGTGTGGCATACTGGCATTTGTCCTTTATAATTTATTGCTAGTAAATGTGTTATGTGTACGCGCAACTTGTGTGGTTGTTGCACGGGCTCCAACACGCTCTTTGAGAAAAAAAGGTGGCACAGCTTTGGATATAGGTGACATGGCGGCATCATACAACAGCATCGTTCGCTATAGTTGTAGTATACTCCTACTAGGACGACAACTCCTATAAAACCTTGCGCTTGCCTCTTTGCCTCTTTGGGAGCTTCAATAGTTTGTACTCATGTGAACCTTGCACTTGACTCTTCGCCTCTTCGGGAAGTCCAACAATGATGATACTACAGTACAATATGCTTTTGGCAATCTGACACCGATTGAACTACTGCACGTCCAACGCGAGGGCAAGGGCGAGCGAGAGGGAGAGGGCGCTGTAGTCAAAACCCTCTCCTCGTCCTGCGAGCCACCGTGCGCGTGGGCGAGGGAGAGGCATAGTAAGCAAGCTTCTCCTCGTTCGGCGAGTTGACGGGACACATCAAAGCAGTACTAGTACTAGTCCATACTGCGTCCTTTCCGGTTACTATGGCTTAATTTGAAACGAGAAAAATACACTGACAGTCAACGTATGTAACAATACGCTCTTTACAGTCACTATATATAGTTTTGCGGTGATTAGACGATCACTAGCTCATCATAGAGCACCGTATTGCACCCTACTGACTGGCCACATAGTCGATGTGGCACTTTGTTGACTGGTTAAATTGTCACTTGGTTTCTGGGTCCCACCTGTCAGTAGGTAGAGCAAAGAAATCAGTAAACAAAACTTTACGCAGGCGCGACAGGAGTCCAGCCTTTGTGCGCGAACCACCCTGGCTGTGTATGTGAGTGCATGCACGTGTACTCCCTCGGTCTTCCAACAAAGAGTGTACATCGGCTAAAAAACAAAGAGTGTACATCTACACTTCCAATGCTTTTAGCCTTTAATCTAAATCGATATTGATTGGCTAATGCACCAACTTGTGCTCTAGCTATAGGCTACATGTCTATCCTGAATTACAGCATGCAACAACGTTCATTTAATCTTCTTCTCTCAATGGTCGCATGCATACATAAGTCTGCTACTTTTGGGCGTTAATTATGCCCTGGTCAATGTGTAAATCTCTAAATATACAGTCTTTCCCGGACGTAGGGGGTAGGTTGAGCACTTGAGCGTGAGCGTGTGTGGTGCATCGTGTGCTGTGTGCTGCATGGGTGCGTGAGTGTTGAGTGTGTCCATGTGTACGTGTGAGTGTTGCATGTTGCATGCATGCATGAGGCTTTTACTCCCTCCCATTGACATGCTCATATTTCAAGCTTCCTATTTTCCCTCCATATGGCGATACTCCCTTTGTTTCCAAATACGGAGTAAAAGCCTCCCTCCGTTCCCAAATACGGAGTATTTATCTTTCTAGAGATTTCAACAAGTGACTACGTACGGAGCAAAATGAGTGAATCTACACTCTAAAATATGTCCACATACATTCGTATATTTTATTCCATTTGAATGTCTAAAAAGACTATATTTAGGAATGGAGGGAGTAGCAAATAAACATTAAGTTTGCTTGTTTTTCCCTCCTTGGTCATGGTGCACAACCAAAGATGACTTATTCACCTAGATGGAGGGAGTAGATGGTCAAAGTTTGACACAAAATTAATGCATTGGTAAACATAATTTATTGAGGAAAACGAGTGCATTAATTGAGTGTTTTTGCAAACTACAAAAATGATTCCACCACTCATCATCTACCTTGGTTGATGAGATTTTTGAATTGAGCCCTATAAACCGGAAAGGAGGTACTACTAGTACTCCTACATTATTGGCGCCGGCTGCCTTGGCCAATGTTTCATCTTGTTGGACAGGATAAGAGCATACATGCATAGGGATACTGTAGATAGGTAGTCTTCGTGATCCATTATTCCCCATCTCGGTCAGATAGAACTATTCAACTAGTCTTCACAGTGAAGTGACAATACACGCTGCAACAGATGGGACACTTAATTAATAAGCTGAACCAGCGTGTTGGTGTTACTAAATCAGCCTTACCCAGTTCTGCCATCATGTTTGCCAGTGGAGCACGCTTCCGCAAATATGCCTACGCATCTCTCTCCTCCAATAACTAACATATGGGCCCTCTTGAGGTAGACCCACATGTCATCGCCTCATCGGCATAACTATTTACACTCTGAAGGACGGTATATCCTGGTTGTAGTACTAGTATAATTGAGGTTTAATGCACTTTCTTCCCCGTCTTTCACTCTTATTCCTCCTCTATTCTTCTTCCTCCTCTCTTCCCCATCGTCGGCCGCACACCATTCCCCCCCGCTCACTGCTTGCCCACCCGCGCCATCTTCCTTGGTAGCTCGCGCGTACCATATCCCCCCGCTCACTGCTCGGCCACACACGCCATCTTCTTCGCTCGCCCGCCTGAATCCACTTCCCCGCTGGCTCGCAGGCACCAAAAACCCCAATCACTCAGCGCCCTAAAAAACCTATGGCAGAACCGACTGACACGCAGAGCCGCGATTGGAATTCCCTCCCTGATGTTCTCTTGGAGCAGATCTGTAATCATATGGACCTGCTCAGCACCGTCCGTCTGGCTGCATGCTCGGTATCTTTGTACCGTCTACTCGTCTGCAGCCGGCCGACTCTTTTCAAGACACCCTGCTTGCAGATGCCCGATCCTTGCAAGTGGCCCAGACACCGACTTGACGATCCTACGGAAGTTGCCGTGGTGCCCCTCGACATGCTACCACTTCCCGTCCACATGTCCTTCATGCGCGGCCACTACTGGGCGGGTATGAAGGCCAACTGGATCGTCCTCATCCACCAATCCGGTAGTCTGTGGCGTCTCGTGGATATCTACACCCAGCGAGAGATCACCCTTCCATCGTTGGATACCGCTGCCATCGAGCCTCGCGGACCGCCGGACACTCCTGGCTACTACGCACGAGACGCGTCGAGCTTTTGGCTCAACCTCTGTTTGCTGAAGGTTGTAATCTGCGAAGTGCCCACACCATCAGAAGACTACATGGATTACAAGCTCATTTCCTTGTTCAACATAGGATTAGTCTATCTGGAATCCGGTCTGCATACATGGTTAAGGCTCATCGTCAATCCTCTTCAGCCAACATTTATGTCTGATGCTATAGTGCATGATGGCATCGTTTACGCGGTCGACGCACGGATTGGCTGCCTATACTAGTGGAATCTATCGTCGTGTAATTGTTCTATCTCATCTCATCTTTACCTTATGAATACGACTGCCTGTTCTTTGTTACAAATTTAGAATAGATAGTATGTCTATAGCCACATCATTGCTATATGTTCCTATCATTTCCTATATTTTTATGACCACACATGTTATTGTTAGAGTTGATATGAGAACAATTGGCATCTAATGATTGTTAGAATAGATATTATGAGTATAACCTCATGATTGCTATATGTTACTCTCATTTCCAAGATTTTTATAACAACGCATGTTATTGCTTAGAGTTGGTATGCGAACAGTAGTAAGTGCCATGGTAGAATATGAGTAGGCCCTGTCATAGCTATTTTCCTCTCATTATTACATGATGTTTGAACCATGATAAATTGCTAGAATATGAAAGCCATTGGCTAATTTTTTTTAACCTGGGGTATGATTATGACCACGGCATTGCAATTCTCTGTCTGTGATATGTGTCACTGTTATAATAATATTAATTCCACACGTACTCTGAACATGATTGTTTATTTTTGTCCTTTTGGTCTCCAATTTGAATTGTTGCAGCAGACGCAAATGCGTTGGCCTTCATGATTCCAGGACCTGGAATCATACCGGCCGATGGGTGGTGGTTTATCGCTCGTTTAGCTTGTCAGATTTCGGGTTCCGGCAGACCCTTGAGGTTCGAACTCTGGGGTGCGCACAGAGATCTTTCCCCTACCAGCTCACGCGTTAATGGTTTGCAAGGGATCTAAACTAGGAACGATAAACAACACAAGAGACACAAGATTTATACTGGTTCGGGCCACCGTTGGGGTGTAATACCCTACTCCAGTGTGTGGTGTGGTGGATTGCCTCCGGAGCTGATGAAGAACAGTACAAAGGAAGAACAGCCTCGTGAGGGGCTGTTCTTGAGCTGGTGCGATGGACTGCTTGGGTGAGTCGATCGCTTCTCTCTCTCTCTCTGGTAGGTTCGACCCGTCCCTCTCTCTGTGGTGGCTAGTCCTATTTATAGAGGGAGGCTCGGGTCTCTTCCCAAATAATGGCGGGAAGGCGCCAACAATTGGCCATTTTGAAGGGGAACATCTAGTACACTTATCCTGACTAAAGTTGGTCTTCGGCTGCCAAAGGCTCTGATGGTGACGCCGTCCTGGGCTCCACGATGACCTCCGTCCTGCCGCTCTGCTGGTCTTGGTCTTGCTGCACCGAAGCGGTAACCTTTGCCTGATACCTTGGCCTGTGCTTGCCTCCTTTGCACCAAAGGGGAAATGAGGACACTGCGCAGGCTGGCGCTCGCCTGATCTCGATCGTCATGGCTTGCGTCACGGGGCACCCTCATGAGGTACCCTGCCTTGATCTCTCCGCCTCCTCGTGAGCCTGCCTGACGAGGCTGCTCCGGAGGAAGGTTCCTGTCGTCCGCCCCATGAGGCTTTGCCCCTCGCGAGGGTCTTGAGCTTGAGCTGATCAAGCTGGGCCGCGCTAGGCCCCCACTTGAGCCACGCCTCAGGCCGCAGGCAGGCAAGTCTGGGGACCCCCGTTCCCAGAACGCCGACAGTAGCCCCCGGGCCCAAGGCGCGCCCGGACTTGGCTTAGCAGAGAAGCGAAGGGGCAAGTGCGAAGCGCCGCGGGCCCCAACAGCCTGCGGCCTTGGGCGCCGCATGGCGATTGATTCGTCGTGTGCGTATCCGCTTCCCCATGATGCCTCGGCAACCGCATGACTTGACAAGTCCCTGCACGCAGAAATGGGTCATGATTACCTGTGATCATGGAGGCCGATGGTTGGCCTCCTCCGGCTATAAGTACGGAACGACGCAAGCCCTTCCAGTCCATCCCTTCTTGCTACTCCTTCCTCTCCATCCTCGTCCTTGCTCCGCATTGCGACAATGGCTCCGATCCGCCGGTTTCTGCGAAGAAGAAGCCCCGAGAGGGTCCCGACCCGCTTCCGCCGAGGAAACGGCTAGTCCTCTGCCGCCGAAATGAGGGCGCACGGCAGGAGGCGTCGAGGCCCTGGTATGAGCGGCCGCTGCCAGGGTTCCCACTGCCCTTGTACGCCCGCATTGAGGGCCCTGGAGGAGTAGACGCCGAGCGACACGGACGCCGCCGCCGTCGGCGCCGGCGGGTCACGGCGGTGCGCGTCGTTCCTCTTGGAGTCCATGCCGAGGGCTCCTCCCGAGAGCTCGTGCTCCACGCCTCCATGCCTCCTAAATCTTGGATTCGCCTTCCTCCCTCCTTCGCCTTCGAGATCCCCCAAGGGGTTCTCTTGAGCTCTGGTTGCAGCACGCTGGCTGCAGCACCCCTGCGACTGGAGCGGAGGTTGCGGTTGTCGCTCCGGGCAAGGTCTACATGACCCAAGGCTGGGGCGAGATCGCCCGGGTCTGCCGGACAAGGGGCGCCCTCGTGATCCACCTAGGGATGGCAATGGGGCCCCATACCCGCCAAACCCGTGGGGATTTCATCTATTAGGGGGTGGGGATGGGCGAAAAACATCCCCATGGGGATCTTTACCAAACTATTTTATTCCCCATAGGGTACAACGGGGATGGGGACGATATCCTATTCCCCAGACCCAATACCTATCGGGGACCCGGTTAGTAACTGTGACACTGCGGTCAACCTTAAAATATATACAAACAAACTTGCGAAAACAAAAAAAGCTCTGAAAAAAAGTTAAAACTTTCTCACATCCTCACGTCAGCTGCCACCATGACCAAGAAGTCAATACGACCTAGATAGGCATTAGCAGGACAAGGACAACACCATGTATGTATGTTGATTATAGGGTGTCATATTATGTATATGAGTGTTTGTTTATGGGGATGGGGGCCCTAATGGGGCCCCGTTCCTCAGTGGGGCATGGGTATGGGGAAATTTCATCCCCAATCATGTAAACGGGGATGGGGATGGGATGATAGGGAATAGATGGGGATGGAGATGTTGTAGCTATTCCCATAGGGGATTGTCCCCATTGCCATCCCTAGATCCAGCTAGAATATGATGGCGCCTCCTTGATGTTCTTCAAGGTCTTCGACGCGGAGGGACGCCGGCTGGAATGCTGCCCCGAGAAGGGCGGTCGGGGCATCGCTGTGGCGAGGACTAGGCCCGCCGGTCGCCCCCTCGGCAGCTCCTCGGGTGGCAGAGAAGGGGCCGGAGGGTCCAGCGCCTCCTCGAGCTTGGCGACTCGGGCGAGCGGCGACATGTCTGAGCCCCGAGCTTGCACGTGCTCGGGCAGGCGGGCGTTGAGCTACCGCGCCGGTGATCTGGATGGGGTTGGCACCGGCGCCTGGCGGCCCACTGTTGATGATGGCGTCTCCTGCGGAGGCACGCGTAGTCGGTGTTCCTTAGGATTAGCACCTTTTATTTCCTGCGAAGAATCAAAGTAGCACCCCACGGGGGTATGTAAGGCACTGGCCATGTTTTTGTGAATATTATATCCTTATGATGAATCGGTGTGAGATGCTTGTTACTGTCGGCTCAGCTCCCCTTTCTTTCCTCAAGAGGGCTTGGTGCTCTGCTGACAGGTCCGGTCCCGGGTAGGCTTCAGCCGTCGCTGGTATCTGGTCGCGATGCCGTGGTCAAGGCCAGGAGGTGGCGCCCGAGGTCGATAAGAGCCCTGAATCGCGATGCTCGGGAGGTCCCCTTTAGCGCTCAAGCAGCCTCCATTGGGCAAGAAAGGTAGGCAGCTTTGCCGTGTGAGCAGCGATGGCGAGGTTTAGCACTGAGTCGGATCCGTTTTTGCGTGACTTATCTTGCGGGTTTGGAGTGGCGTTCGATGAGGTGTCGTGCCTGCACGACGGCAACTGAGGTATTTCCGGGTTGGGTCCTCGCGAGCTTCTTCCCTCTCCCCCGCGCTTTCCTTAATGCTTTACGCCGCTGGTATGACAGGTTCACGATGCCGTGGGTCAAGGCCAGGGGGTGAGGGCTGGAGAGCCAGTAAGAGCCCATGAGTCGCGATGCTCATGCACCCCCCTTTCAACATGCAAGCGGATCACGCCGGAGAGGAGGAGAGAAGGCTCGTGATGCCGCCAGCGTTACTCCTGGAGCAGGTCCTGTGTACCAATCACGAGGGGAAACAAGGTTCGTCGTTACGGTTGCCGGCCAACCATTGGTCGCTCCGAGGGAGTGATCGGGGGCACTGAGGGCTTGGCGAGGTGGCGCCTTGCGGGGCTGCCGCGGCCAGAGCTCAGCCACTCAGATTTATCGGCTTTGCAGGGACGGACCCGTGCGCAAGTGTCGTGCCTAAGCAAGCGGCTCCAAAGGTAGGTGTCAATCGAGCAGGCGATTAGGTCAAGCATTTTATGTATGAATAAGCAAATCCATCTAGATAGGTGCGGATAAAGCACATGCCACCGGGTCTGGCCCGAGCAGCTTGGGGATAATGCAGCCCGAGGGGCGCCCCCAACAAGGTAAATAAAATACATAAGCAAAATGGATACATGCCGCAGGGACGGACCCACGCGGCCTGGGAATGATGTAGCTCGAGGGGCGCTCCCAGCTGAAAACGGAACTTGGAAAGGTGTCACCTGATATGGTCGGAGATGGCGGGATGTTGAGGTAGCGGATGATGCGTGATGAGGAAGCCGGCCCTCACGAGTCCTCCGGACCGGAGCCTCGGGAGGCTCCGGGGGCACGGGGGGTGTCGTGGAATTGTCACGGCAGATGTCCTCATGAAAGGACTTAGTCGCAGGGCCATCGTACGGGTTACCTAGAGGGGTTAATGCGGACACAAGACACGGGAATTATCCTGGTTCGGCCCCTTCAATGAAGGTAAAGACCTACGTCCAGTTGTGGTGTGATTGATATGATTCGGTGACTAGGGAGCAATAGCTTTGCCTTAGCCTCGAATCTCTTGTCCCCAACTCGCCGCCGGGTCGTCCCCTTATATACACGGGTTAACGCCCGGCCGGCTTACAGAATCCCAATCCGGCTCATCAGAGTCGGTTTGGTCTCTCCTTTCTTGTCTTACAATACAAATTCTGATATTAGGGCGGTTTACATGTATGGATCTTAATTCCCTTTTGGGCTCCAGGCCTCCATATGGGCCTGGACCACGCACGAGGGTAAACCGGCCCCTCCGGGGCGGTTCACACTCCGTAGCTGTATCCTCAACATTAGGCCCCAGTTGACTTGAACGGTTCAGTTAATCTTCCACGTCTTCAGGCAACCCTTGATCTTCCTTGTAAACCGCCATTGACTTGAACCGCCGTGACATCATCCTCTGATCTTCGTGTCAGGGCCCCCTGATGTCATTTTGGACAAAAATCTAAACAGTAAGATTCCCTTCATTAAGGCTATCCCGGGAATCGAGGCGGCCGCTGCACCTTCCGCCGCTTTTGGCTCCTCAATTCGCGCCCATTGATTACGGCCCTTATAAATAGACGGTCGGGTCATTCTCTTCTTCTCCTTCCTCTCTTCTTCTTCCTCGCGACCTGCCGACCACAAGCTCTTGCCGTCACCTTCAACCTTCGACCGACGCTTCCCGCCGGCCCGCTGCATCAACCGGATCGGACCAGAGTCTCCGCGCTCCTCCGTGGTTCCTGCTCATCCGGTAAGGTCATCTTTAAACCCTAGATCTCATCTGGAAACTTGGTTCGTCGCATAATCCATGAATGTTCTTGCCGACCTTGCATGCCCGTTCCGCCATGGCCGTACAGCTCGGCCGTACCGCTTCTCATATGCAAACGGACGCTTTCACCGTTTACCCGATTCTAAGCGCCTTTCCCCTTGTTCAGATCTTCCATTTTAACATGCCTGAACCTTCCTGCGCTATAGGAGGTCTGTATAGGTCGCAGAAATTCTCTTTACTGAACCCTGGTAGATCTAGATTATTTCCTTTTGCATGGGAAACCTGTTTCTGTCTACACTTAGCAATTTT